>RHLO01001108.1:0-19449 GCA_003719415.1 Aspergillus olivimuriae
TTTTTTTTTTCCTTTTTTTTCTCTGGGGCGGGGAGACACTGAGACACCGAACAGAGCGAGAGAGAAAGAGAAAAAGACTATGAGGGATTTTCCGAGAATCCGACAGGGACGGAGCAAGTCACGGGGCCGGAAAACCGGGATCAGACGGCCTTAGGCAGCCATCGGCGGAGATGACGAATCCCTCCGGTCGCAAGGGATACCGTCGGTCTCTCTCTGTCGCTCGCTCGGTCAGTCGCTCTCGGTCAGTCGGGAGAGAAGCAGAGGCACTGGAATCGGGAACCGATCGACTCTATACGCTGTCCTGGATCCGAGGCATTCCCCAGGAGGATTCCTCTGAAGCGCGGGCGAGACACCGACTAAAAGCCTGAGCGGAACCGCCCGGCGGAGTCCCGCCCCCTCTGGACTCAGGGAGGAGCCATCCTCAGGCACGGACGGCACCCCAACTCCGTCTGTCGCTCTCTCTCTCTCTCTCTCTCTCTCTCTCTTTCTCTCCCTCTCTCTCTTCTCCTGGCTTTCTTCTTTCTCCTTTCTTCCTTCTCCCTCCTCTCTCCCCCCCGCATCCGTCATCGTATCTTCTCTCTCCTCGGTCCCTTCTTCCTCGCTCGTTCTACTCCGTACCGGTGATTACTAAGTCCCAGCCCAAGGCTCCGCCATCGCCCATCCTGCCAGCCTCCACGCGGATTGCCCCATTACTCAATCGCCGCCCAACGGAGATCACGATCCCCGGCCCTGTGAGGGGTTTTTTCATCACCGCGCCCCCTGCCATCCTGCGAACACCTCCCCTGTTCCCTCCTCCGCCAGCGACTGCCTCCATCCGCCGTTCGCATTGCATCGCATCATGGATTCCCGACCACCGTCGGCCGCGGAGGCCTCCAGTAAACGGCCGCGATCCCCCTCCGGCGACTTCCCGCCCATCGCCTCCAAAGTCCCCAAAACCCATGCCAATCACCAGCTGCAGATCAACTACCTAGCCCGTCAAT
This sequence comes from Aspergillus olivimuriae, assembly GCA_003719415.1. Classification (NCBI taxonomy): domain Eukaryota; kingdom Fungi; phylum Ascomycota; class Eurotiomycetes; order Eurotiales; family Aspergillaceae; genus Aspergillus; species Aspergillus olivimuriae. The sequence goes on from RHLO01001108.1 coordinate 981, forward strand.
ACCCCGATAATCTCCCCCTGGTCTCCGTCGACGATACCATGACCGCCATCATCCACCTCATCGGTGAGTATGACGGCGTCCTCCACCGGCACGAAAGCATCGCCGGCAATCTCGGCGCCTGTCCCCTCGGCCCCATCCTCATCAAGCGCTTCGAGCGCTTGTTCGATGGGCCCCCCCGCGTCCTCAAATCCCACGGCAAGGACGCCCACAACGTCACCTGGCTCGATGTCGTCGAGTTCGCCAAGAACAAACCGGAGCAGTTCAACCTCGAAAAGACCCGCAACGGCGTGCGCGTCTGTCAGTTCTACACCAAGCAATGTCGCGTCGAGATCAGCGAGGAGGATTTCGTCCTCATCGCCTCCGGCATGCCCCAGAAGATGATCCCGCCCCAGCCCATCATCGAGGACGAAGAGAAAGAATTGGGCGCCTTGGAAATCTTGGAGAAGAACCTCCAACAGATCATCCAAGTGGCCGATCAAGGTACGTGCGCCACCACTCCATGCATGCCAGCGCCGTCTCTCTAATCCACCCTCTCCCGCAGTCTCGGCCCGAGCCCGACAGCTCAACCACCGCCTCAAGAACCGTCGCACCGCCATCATCACCCGCCGGGAGAACGACGCCTCTCTGCAATCCCAACCCCAGCCGCCCGGCTCGGTGAGCCCCGTCTGGCGCGACAGCACCGCCCAGCATCCGGTGAACGGCAATGGCCCGACTACCATCCAGTCCCCCTCGGGCTTTGTCGCCGTCAACGCCAGCCGGCCCGGTGCCGGCAGTGGGGACGCCGCCCCGGAGGATAACGCGCCGTCGTCGCAGTTCCTCTTTTCCCACTCCAACACCGACAACGTCACCATCATCAATGGCACCTCCATCAAGGGCGCCTCCCCGACCACCCGCGCCGAGCTGATGAAAAAGTTCTTCACCACGCAAGACCGCCAAGGACGGACCTACGACGAACCTACCACCACGGGGTCGCAGAATCGGGCATCGTCGCGGCCCCGACCGCGGGCCTCTGATGCTGGTGCCGCCGCCGATTATAACCCCTTCACCCCCGGCCCGACGACGGTCGCCATCCCCAGTACGCCGTCGTCTCTCCTGCCCCCACCCAAGTCCCACCACCACGAGAAGGACGATGGCGGCCCGTTCAAGATGGAGATGGTCGGTCGCATGGAGGAACTGCAGCGCGGGGAGCGCATCCTCCCGCCGTGCGATCGCTGCCGGCGCCTGCATATGGACTGCCTCAAGAACCTCACCGCCTGCATGGGGTGCACCAAAAAACACGCCAAGTGTTCCTGGCGCGATGTCAAGGAGGACGAGCTCATCGAGTTTCGGCTCTCGGGCCGGAGCTCTCGCGAGCGTGGGGACGAGCTCGCGCCCCTGAAGGACACCACCGCCCCGTCGGCGGCGCCCTCCGTGGCCACGTCTTTCCCGGGCGGGACCTCCTCCACCCCCGCCGCGACCTCCTCGATCCGGGGCGTGGACGCCGACCGGTACGGCGAGCAGCGGGGGCGCACGGGGCCGGGGGAGCGGGACGGCGAGAGTGCCGTCGAGGTCACCCCGCGACGGGAATCGGCCCCCACGACGAGACCGGCGCCGGGGACCCCGCTCGGACGCGAGCTGTCCCCTCGTCGGGCGGTCAGTGAGATGCATGGCACGGCGGGGGCCCACGAGCGGGCCTTGGTTCACCGCCGGACGGAGGCTCTGGCGGACGATGACGACCCCGATGCCAATCAACGATTGATGCAGGCGATTTTGGATACGGTGGACCACCATGCCCGGGTGGCCGCCGCGAATGATGGCGGTGAGAAGGCGGAGCGCGAGCGCGAGGGCGGCAGGGAGAGAGCGCGCGAGGAGGGCTATCCGGAGCGGGAGCGCGACCACGACCACGACCGCGAACATGAACGAGAGAGAGAGCGCGAGATGGAGCGGGAGAGGAAGATGGTGCGAGCCTAGGGGGGTCTACAAGGAGACTGTATATCATTTGTGATGAATTAGCGTGTTTGTGATATCCCGACATGATATGGAGTAATTGAATATGAACCGCCATGATATATATTGACGGACCTATGCATACCTGGATCTGTCGACCAATATACGCCCCCTCTGGATGTCTATGCTTTCGATAGCTCCAGCTGTTCGTAGGAATTCTCATACCACCACTTGTCTATCATCCAAAGAATCACTCGACAACTTCAAGCGCAAGAAGAGAAAAAAAAAAAAACAAAAAAACAAAAGAAGAAACAAACCAAGTTCTCAACGCCAATTGGCGCCGCTGGGAATCGAACCCAGGTCGAGACGGGACTGTGGGATGAACCACAACGTCGCATGATAACCACTACACTACGGCACCTTGATTTGCGGAAGGCGGCTCAAATTGTGACATGATGAGCCTGGACCGTTCAGGGCACCGCTCGGATGAAGTCATATCCGGCCTCCCACATTCACCCCACAACCGGGCGAGGAATCCTTCCGCGCTGGAGAATTTTGTACTTTTCCCCTCATCTACCGTGGAAAATATGCCCATATGTATATCTATCTACAGACCAAGGGCTGTGAATGATATCCAATGTGTCGGTAGACCATTTCTATAACTGGAGTCTATCCCTTTTACTGCCTTCAGATGTATGTTCATGAAGACCTAAGAGTACCGATATCCGTATATCCAGGACGGAAATCCCCCGACCCGTCGCCAATGGCAAAATCATGACTGGCCACCGCACACGCCCGGGGAGGAGCTTCTCTTAGTCACCGCTTATACATTCCCAACATGCGGATTGCGGGGTGTCTCCCCCACCATCCTCCAATCCAGCTCCGTTCGGGTCGAATATATCTGCACCGTTTCCTCCCGTCCATCTCTCTTGACCGGACTCTTTCACCTCCTCCGGTGACATATTATCTCCTTCGTTGACACCGGTCACTATATCGAAACCAATTGAGTCGGGAACGATTGCATCATGGATCCCGCTCTGGTCAAGCTCCCTCCCATGAAAGACCTCACGGTCGACAACATCACCGAAAATGCCATCCGCATGAACTCGCTTTGCGAGGATCCGCGCATGAAATACGTCCTGGAGCGTCTGGTTACGCACCTGCATGACTTTGCCCGGGAGACTCGTCTGAGTACCGCGGAGTGGGCCGCGGGCATCAAGTTCTTGACGGAGGTGGGACAGATTTGTACCGATGTGCGACAGGTAGGTCTCCCCTTTCTATACCTTTCTATACCGAAAACAACCCCTACCAGAAAGAAGATAGAAAGAACCAAAACGCAACAAGTGAAGAAAGGGAATTGACAAAAAATGAAAAAGGAATTCATCCTCCTCTCCGACGTCCTCGGCCTCTCCATCCTCGTCGACAGCATCGACCACCCCAAACCCCCCGGCAGCACCGAAGGCACCGTCCTCGGCCCCTTCCACACCCACGAAGCCGAAGAAATGCCCTACGGCGGCTCCATGTCGCACGATCCCAAGGGCCAGCCCCTCCTCGTCGTCTGCACCCTCCGCGACACCGCCGGCAACCCCATCCCCGGCGTCAAGATCGATATCTGGGAGACCGATTCCACCGGCCACTATGATGTGCAGTATGCGGGGCGGGACGGCCCCGACGGCCGGTGTGTCTTGCGCAGTGATGATAGTGGCGTGTTCTGGTTCAAGGCGATTACCCCGGTGCCGTATCCGATTCCGCATGATGGGCCCGTGGGTCGGTTGTTGAAGAAGTTGTATCGTCATCCGTATCGGCCGAGTCATATGCATTTTATGTTTGAGAAGGAGGGGTTCGATCATTTGATTACGTGGGTTTCATTCTCTTTTCATTCTTGTTTTGTGTTTGGGGGATGCAGGGTGAGGAGGTTGGATGCTAACCCGTGATAGTGCTCTGTACCTCCGCAACGACCCGTACGAAACCTCCGATGCGGTCTTTGGCGTGAAAGACTCGCTTGTCGTCGACATTGGGGTTGCGGGCCCCGAGCTGGCGAAAAAGTACAACGTCTCCGAGGACCATGCCCTCCTCACCTATGACTTTGTCTTGGTCTCGCAGGCAGAGACGGATGAGCTGCGTGCGCGCAATTCCCAGGAAGCGCTGGATAAGTTGGGGCGCAAGGTGAAGATTGTGAATGGCTTGCCGGTGCCTGAATTGGATTAGATGTGCCGATTTACCTAGGTGCTGGATTACATACGGGGTTTACTGTAGTTGCATTCTGGTTTTGTATATAGTTTCGGATGGCTCTGGGAATGATTTAATATCTTTGTCTTTCTTTCTTTTCTACCCTGGTGCCTCATAGGTATATAGTCATCACATTATGTAGTCGTAAGTTATATGTATCAATCGCCCAGTATACAACAACGGAGGTATCCCTCCTACTCTCCCGGATCAACCATATCCCCAAAATCACTCCCGTCAACCGCCACACCTCCCTGTTTCAACGACTGCAACCCCCCATCATCTCGCTCGATCCATCCTCCGGCCTTCTCCACTCCCGCGATATATTCCGCTCCAACCCGCAAGTTCAACCCCGCGCTGAGAGTCCGTTCCATACGCGTCTCACGTCCTTGAGAAACCAATACACGGAACACCTGCGCCAGGAACCCGCTCAAGATATCCACGCTCCAGTCATCCGGAACGAGACGCAGCACCTCGCCCACGTCGAACCATCCCGCAAACCGCGCCAACAGGTCGCTGGTGCGCTCGATGCGCTCGGACGGGTCCTCGATCCGCAGGAACTCATCCAAGAGGTATCCGAAAAGCTCCCGCTGGAGGGGGCGCTCCGCCAGTGCGGTGAGGGTGCCGGTGGAGCTGGTGCTACGGGGTCCGCCGAAGAGGCAGTATCGGATGGCGGAGTCGTAGTCACCCAGTCCGTGGGTGAGTAGCCGCAGGGCTTCGCGGTGGCGACCCTGCAGGCCGTCGAGGATGACGGATTCCGAGACGAGCTCGTTTTGGAACGGCTCGATGCGCGCGAGGACTGTCGGGATGGAGTAGGTAAAAGTCGGGGTGGAGAGGGAGGAGAATTGGCTGCTGCTGCCGCCGCCGAGAAGCTGGAGGAGACGCAGTCGGGACTGCCACCACCGCTCAGAGGGGGTGTTTTCCGTGATAAAGTTCATATAGGTGGGCTTTGGGGGCTGGAGGGCTCGGTAGGTGGAGTAGGATTCTGCGAGGGAGGCCCGCGCTTCAGGCGAGGATTCTAGAACGGACAAGACCGTGTCGAGGTAGTAAGATAAGAGATCATCGGCATATTGCGTATACTAGGGGAGTGTTAGAAGGAACGTGTAAGTGGAAGCAAGAGACATACGTTCTTGGAGAAGACCAAATGCTCCAGGTATTCTTGTACGGCATTCGGTGCCTTCTCCTTGAGTAATGCCACCACATCCGTTGGATCCAGTCTGACCCGGCTCGCGTTGTCCGCAAAAACTTGGATACCAAGGCTGGGGTTGCGCTGGGCCAGCCAGGACCCGTATTCCTCAACGAGTTGTGCATCTTTAATCTTGACCAGGTACTTGCGCATCTGCATTTCCACCCCGGGAGCGCTGACGTCGCCCCCACGATCTTCCTCGCCTTCAATAATTCGTCGCCAGGTCTTGAGGACGTTCCGTGACATCTTCCGGCTCTGATACAGGCGGCTGAGAGTGTAAAGTTGTCGGTATTCTTCCAGCAGAATCACTGCCCGATCAAAGTTGCCTTTCCAGGTGTCCACCAGCCAGTTCAATTCCGTGCGTATGGGTGACGAACGCTCTACTGCCATGCTAGCATATTCTTCCAAGATCAGGTGCAAGAGCGCCGCATCCACACTGTCAAACACATGTGTCTCGTCTGTGATACTGCCATAACCACGCTTTTGTTGCCATGAGACCAAGAAACGCTTGATCATATCAAGCATTTGCTTATCAAAGGCATCTTCTCGAGATCCCTTCGACTGATTGATATAGACCCCAGCTGTCTCCGCCAGGCCTGCATGAATCCAAATTCCCTGCGGACCCTGCAGGACCTCCTGTCGCAGAGAAGGAACCAGTAAGAGGGCTACACGGGGATCGAGATTCCCGCGTGTGAGTGCTCGTTCCGTTGCTTCAATCACAGTCGCGTTCCTCGAGGCAGATCCCATAAGGATTAAATCACCTAGGAGCAGTAGACTCGCTTTCTGCTTTAGATAGTTCAAACCGAGGAACTCTGCTTCTGACTTTGGCTCAGTGTTCTGAATTAAATCCATGGTCTCCGTAATGGCGTCTCGGTTGACCACTCTCTGGCTGTCGTTTTCGATGTCTAGGGCTCCCTGTAGAGTATCGTTGAGCTGAATAGCCAATGGGTTGCGTACAATTCGCCATATCTGATTTCCACTCCACATGAGAATGCTGCTTTGGGTCTTCCCCAGATCGCGGGCGAACTTTGCTTCCTCAGCATTACGCTCTGCTTCCCAGCCACCCTCAGATGTATCTCCCTTTCTAGATCCTTCGGAGTCGGTGGTTTCGAACAGTTCCTTTTCTTTCTGCAATTGCTCGATGGATGCCTGCGTTCGGGCATCGGTTGCAGGGATATGCGGCGACAACAGCGGTGTTTGTAGGCGGACCATTTGTAAAAGCTTGCCCATTTCGTGAACCTGGAGCTTACTGGGGCTTATCGTATGGCAAATACCAACGTTGGGGGTATGTTCCTCTGCAATGACGGGAATGTCGACCCAGCTTTTATGTTCTTCCGCTTCTGCCGGGTCAACATCCCAGGGCTGCACTTCCAGGGCGTTGTACGGCTTCCCATCCCTTTCCGTTTCGATCAAAGCAAGAACCAGCTGCTCCCGCGTGTCATCCGGGGACTGGATTATGCTGTCTTCCCCACCTTTGTCAATGACAATCGACTTTGGATATCGGTGGAAAGTGATAGTTCCCCGGTCGAGATCTCCGTCCATGTTGACAAATAATCCCACTCCTGGCTCCATCTCGTCCGTCCCTCGGACAACTAAGAACTCGGTAGAGGTTGGTGACAGAACATGTGGCTTGAGTTCTGCCGATGGCTGTTTCGGCGGGGGTGGAAGCGGCTTCACATCCACCCCCGTTGTGGGCTGTGCTTCGGGTTCAGGATCCTCAGAAGAAGGTCGCGGAGAGACACTTCTGCCTCGTTCTGCTGACAAGGACTGGCGGGGCGTACCGGATTCCGGAGAAAGTTCTGACGTGACTGAGTTGGACCGATCTCGAGAGGTGGATGGTTGATTGGGCTGGAGCATACCTGCAAGTGTGTTCAAGCTCGAACTCCGGTTATGGCCTCGGTCCGCTGCCGGAGGAGATGGGATCTGAAGCGGTGACGACGATGCCGGGGGCATGTCCTCGACCTCGCCCGACCCAAGAGATTCGTTCAAGACGGAGATCGGGAACAAGGGGATTTTCTGCTGATGCTCCACATCCAGCAGCGAATATGCATGTGCATCCGCCGCACAGGCGATGAAGCCTCTCCGTGATGCAGCCAGGCAGCGGGGAAACTCGATATTGCGGACTTTGCGAGGGGCATCCCCGATCCTCACCAGCATCGTCCTGTTTTGGGCTCCAATCATAATCACCGGGCTGTTGGGGTCTTCTGGATCTGCATTTTGATCCAGCCCTCCGATCCAGCGACAGCCGCTGACCTTGGTATTATCGAATGCTGGGCTGAGCTCGGGCAACATGTAGAAGGTAACGGTGCCATTGCAGAGGACGCACGCTTTGCTGACCGATGGCAGGAGAACTATCTGCTGAATTCCAGAGTCCTGCGATGCAGCGGAGGCACTTTGCGAGAAGGCAATTGGCAATCGGGACGCGAGGATGAAGGTGGGTTCGTTGGTATTGTCAGAAGGGTCGGGCGGAAGAGCCACGAAATGTAGGATCTCCGCCGCGGAGGTGCCAATATACAGATTATCGTCTGGAAATTGCGGATATGGTCAGAGAGAAACGTCCCAGCCGGCATTGAGGGGCAGCTCACTCCAGTACTCGACACAGGTGATATGCACCTTGGCATCCGGGTCATCGGCAGTCAGCGGGATCTGGTCGAAGAGAGATCGAAGGAGATAGGGGGCAGCTCTGGGAGCGCCAATCTTGCGCCTCTTGCGGGGGTTGGAGGCATCATCGTCGGACACCATGATGAGACCGGCTCTGGTGCCTGTGGATGGAGAAAGAGAGAGAGGTGAAGTATGAACAGGGAGAGCTCGTGGTGGAGAAGCCGGGGTTAGCCTGGCTGAATCAGCGGGTGATCCAGGCAGCACAGACTTCTGCCTCAGGCCGAAACTGTACCTGATGACTCAGCAGGAGCTGACGCGGACGGATCATCCTCGGTCCGGTCCGCATCAGGCCTCCGCATCACAGCATGCAGCGTCATTCACGTTGCTAGGTCTCTTGCAGTATTGTACGGCGATTCGTCTTTGGATGGGGGTGCTGCTCAGTCTGGGTCTTGTGAGCGATTTATCACTCGAATTCCACCACGATGGATTCCTTTGCGATCACCGAAAGCATGGTCCCTGAATCGGACCATCAAGATGGCCACGACTCCGAAAAGGACAGCGCCGCCAATCTGCCAGAGGGCGCCAACAAGTTCCAGCGCGCCATTGCGGCGTGGCGAGGTACGGCGCTTGATGTTTTTGATAGGTCCGAGTAGATCTGCACCGGCTAACTTCTTTGTGTTCATAGGGATCGATTTGACCAACACTGTCGCAAAGTTGGATAGCACCGCTTCGGACATGGTCGCTCAGCAGCGGGACTCGCTCGTGCAAAGGAAGGATCTCGCCCAGAAGACCAAGGATTTCCGCAAGCTGGATGATGCCTCAAAATTGGCCGAGTTCAAGGGGCTGTTGAAAGGTTCGCCTCGTGCCTCCATTGGGCGATCTACTGGCTAACACCACATCCGTACGACAGCTTACCAAGGCTTTATCGACGTCTTAACAAATCAGGGCAAAGCTTCGTCCTCCGCCTTTCTGCAACTTTATTCCACATTGTCCGAAGCACCTGATCCGTACCCTCTGCTCGAAACGTCCGTCGACTCGCTTATTCATTCCGAGGAAACCCTACCGAAGTTGACGTCTGAACGGGAACAGCTCCAGGGCTCTGTCACGCGACTAACATCGCAGTTGGAGGAAACCGAGAAGCGACTCGAGGAGGAACGCACCGCGCGGAAGAAGCTGGAGGAAACGCAGGACGCAAAGATCAAGGAGGTGGAGTCATCCTGGTCGGCTGTGTTATCGGAGAAGACGAACAATTGGACCGCCAAGGAAAAGAGCTTGGAGGAGAAGGTGGAAAACCAGGACCGTTTGATCAAGGACCTCAAAGCCAATTACGAAGTCTCGCAACGGCTGGGCCAGGACGACGAAAACGGAGGCAGCACGCAAAACACGGCCTCCGCTGCAGAGCTGGAACTGGTGTCGACGGAGTTGGAAAAGACAAGCCTTCGACTGGTAGAGGTCGAGGCGCGGAACGAACAACTAGCGCTTGAGCTGGCTCAAGCTGTATCGCATTCGCAATCCGAGCAGACTCGATCCGCTGAAGACGATCCCGCTTATCTCCGCCTCCAATCGGAGAATTCTTCGCTCATTCGCAAGTTGGATGCGGCGCGGCTCGACCGGGACTCGGAGCGTCACAAGTGGGAGTCGAGGATCTCGCAGGCAGACCGACAGGCTTCGAAGGTTACCGCCGAGCGCGATGAGTTGCGGTCGAAACTGGAGAAGTTGGCTGACTATGAAGACATCCGCCGGGAGCTGGAGATGATCAAGGTGAGTCACTCCAAGATCTGGGAAAGGTTGATTTTTTCGTCTAATCGCTACTAGTCCATTGAGTTCTCTGCGGGAGATGACGAAGGCGCGGCAGAGACGAACGAGTCTGCTGCGAACGGCAGCGGCACCACCGCCCAAAACAAAGATGGTTCGAAGAACACATTGGAGCAGCTTTTGCTGGCCAGAAACAAGAAGCTCACGGATGAATTGACCATTCTTCGTGTGTCGCATCGTGATATCCAAGGCCAACTGGAAACCCTTAGAGACGACCTCTCCACGACAAAAGAAGAGTTGGAGAATTCACAGAAGCTTTCCACAACCCTCGAGAACGATTTGCTTCGGGTCCAACAGGAAGCTGCCCACAAGTTCCCATCATCGGCCATGTCCGTTGCGGGTACCTACAGCTCCAAACACCCGTACTCCTCGCGCCGGGGCGCCGTGTCCCCAACATCGTCCATTATCTCTGGAATCGACCATTCCGGAGGATCATCCAATACGATGGACGCCATCCGGGCCGGTGAAGCCGTCGGTGGTGGGTCGGGACTATTGCCCATGATCCAGGCGCAACGGGATCGCTTCAAGAAGAAGAACACGGAGCTGGAGGAGGAGCTTTCGAAGATGTACAGCACCGTGAAGTCGCTGCGACAGGAAGTTGCTTCTCTCCAGAAGGACAACCTCGGTCTGTATGAGAAAACTCGATACATCTCTACCTATAGTCGCGGGGCGAGCCAGGGGGCATCCTCGTCGTCGTCCACATATGGAAACGCACCGGGGTCCTCCGTCCATGCCTCCGCAGACACGCCCTCGGGGCTTTCCCTCGACCGGTACCAAAACGCCTACGAAGCCCAGCTGTCGCCGTTCGCTGCCTTCCGAGGGCGCGAGTCCGCTCGCGCATATAAACGGATGAGTCTGCCAGAGCGGATTGTCTTTTCCCTCACACGCATCATCATGGCTAACCGAACAAGCCGTAACCTCTTTGCGGGCTACTGCTTTGCCATTCACCTTCTTCTCTTCGCTATGTTGTATATGATGAGCACGATGGAGATTGAGAAACACAGCAGTGCTAGCCTGGGCGCAGCAGCAGCGGCCGGTATGGCCGGCTCAGCGGGTGGTAGCAATAACCATGGCAGTGGACAGCTGAACAGCGATGACTGGCAGCAGGAAGGCTTCCATCACGCGGGATAGGCCGTCGCCGTGTTGTATTTTTAGGCCGTTGATATGACTTTCCTTTGTTGTGATGGGCGTTGGCGCTTGTTCCCGTATGAATAATACCTTTATGCTCGCTTATCCTGTGCTGGTGTACGGATACTATCGATTATCCTTTTGTAGGAATTGCAGGATTCTTCTTGCTTCCGATCTACTCCATTGCCAGTTGTCTGCTTCGTCGTATCTGGGTAGTCTTCTCATATTGTAGGCGTATCCCGATAAGCAGTATGCCTGGTCAGCGAAGAAGCAGCTCTCCAAGGCGACAGCATCGTTGGCTGCCAATGCAACGTTGAGCGTGTTAAATATGTCATGCACACACTGGGTAGTCTCGTCTTCAGTCATAATGCTTGAGTCGACTATGTCTGGGGGAAGCGTAGGCAACGACTGCTGGGCCAGGAGTTTGCGCAGATCAGCGCGTGGTGGGTATTCCTCGGGGCCTGAGGGGAGGAGCCTGTCTTGACATTCTAGATATTTCATGCGTCAGTTTCTACTTGGATAATGTTGAGGACTGCGTGCTGGACTCCAGGTGATTACTTGAGCTGCGTGATGTGCGGGGAATAGAGGATTGGGTGGTACACGATGAGGACTATGGTTGTATATCATCGCGCATTGTGGAGTGTACGATAACATAAGGGGACTCCTGACTTCGAGGGCCAATGTCAGAAGCACAGTTGAAATCTCTGGAATTGATCTATACCATATCGAGCATTGCAAGTTAATAGTTCGAGAATCAACGAAAATCATGGTTTTATTGTGATAAAAAGCTAGGGCAAAGTAGACTTCGGGATAGCTCTTCCTCGCGGCATCTCCCATCCTGGACACGCCGAACAGGAACTCCAGGCGATCGACAAGAAGAAACAGGCTTAGCCACCGATGTCACGAGAAGAACTATCGGCGGACGACTCACCCTCATCTACGTGAGTCTCATGAAGGGGGGAAACAAACCAAGGAAGATAACCGAGGATCCAACCAGAACACCAGAATTATAATCGAGTGGACATGTCTACAACCATACCACGTATCCGAGAAGTCGACCTCCTCAAGGTCGCCTTCACCCGCGGCGCATCTAGAGGGATCGGACGAGCTGCTCTATTCTAGCCACCGGCAGCAGCGAGGCCGGTCTCACCGCTATCGCCTCTACCCTTGACCAGGAAATCACCGCCATCTTCCATGCAACCTCACGAGAAAGACCCACCGGCCTTATCATCCAAGGCCTGGTCATCGCCGATGAAATTGACAAAGCCTTTCACCACCAGGTCGATATGTTGGTCAACTCCGCCTGTGACCCCATGCCCAGGACGATAGGCGCCGTGAGCCCGGACGAGATTCAACACAGTCTACTGGGGAATGTACAGATTCCCATGTTGATCGTGGAGAAGTTCGTCCGCCGACGATAATTCCAGCCGGATAGTCGCATTGTATACCTCTCGTCGATCCGACCCCGCCAGCTGTGGAGCATGCATCTCATATATGCGGCTGGCAAGGCGGTGGGGGCAAGGAAGAGCGATCAGGGTTTATGAAGGGGACGACGGCGAACGCGGTGACGGTGGGGTTGACGGAGACGGAGGCGATGATGAACTGTGGCCCTGATGCGGTGCGTCAGTTCAGGGAGTAGTTCTTCCCGGCACAGAGGAACCTCCGGTTTGGACAGCCGGAAGATGTTGCGGGGGTCATTGGGTTGCCGTGTGGGGAGGATGCGCGGTGGATTGCAGGGTGTGTGGTGAGTGCGAGTGGAGGGGGGGATCAAGATTGGGTAGGATTGTACGCGATGGAGATGGAGGAGAGACGTCTTGAGGATGACGTCTTGATACCGTTCATGTCGTCTTGTGGGCACGTGAGCACGATGCCGGGACAAGTCCTGAGTCCTGATCGCTCGCGACGGCAACCCTGTGACGACCGAAGGGATGCAGATCAATGGTTCGGAACCGATGGCCATCTCATCGGACCGATTGACTTCTTCAACACGTCCCTGATGATGCAATTGTGGTCTGCTCGTACTGATTGAGTTGTGACGATCCATGGGTGAGAGCCTTCCGGATCGGGAATAGTTCCCAATCAGTAGTTATCAATCAGTCAACTCTTGATACTCTGCCAACGCCATTTGGGCATCTGTGATGGGGACAATACCGAACTGCTGGGAGACGACTTCCATGGTTCTAAGAAACCGATCAATTGATGCACAATTTGTGGCGAGAGGAACCTCTTTGGACTGGTCCATGGATGACTCACAAAAAAAAAAAAGCCGTCCAGGTATATCAATCACATTGGGGCTGTAACATGCGGGTTTCCTGCATCTCATCTGTCGTGGAGGGGGATGGATCGTTCCGTTGATCGGATTTCCAGGCGCCCAGAATCATCATTGTTGAGATGGATATACGAGTTACTATAGTACAGTACAGTATAGTGTACTACTGAGAGGAGTCGCAATAACAAAAGGGGCACCTCGTCAGCACCACGTCATCGTCTCGGAGTCGGCCTTCGGAGAGAGGGAGATCCGCGGGGAGGACGGAGACGGAGCAAAGCCAGCAAACTCCGGGCAAGAAAAAGAGTCGGGACCCGGGTGAGTCAGAATGGAGAAGGGTTCCTGTTCTTTCTCTTCGGCCCCTCTCCGCGCACCCCTCCGATTGGCTCCCACCCGCCCGGCACACCAGCTGATCAGCCTCAGGCATCCGGGGCCTCCCTCCCGTTCCCTGGTTGCGCTTTTTTTTTCCCGAACGTTTCGTGGCATTGGTGCCTGTCCGAAGCCTCTCGAAGGCACAGCCTGCTTCCGCTGCCGCCAGCGCCATTTCCCATGCCCACAGGACCGGCCAACGTCTGGGGAACGCGACAAAACTTCATATTCGACGCATCGGCTGCATTGCAACGCCTCTCCTGAATCCCTTTCCATCCATTTGTCCCCCTCTGATTGGTGCGTTTGTCCCGATCGGGTATCGCTCGGCTCGTGATCGGCACTATCCCCGTTTAGGCCGCCCTCCAGATTCCCCATTCCGTTCGTCCTTTTTCTTACGCTTGTCCTCCCTCTTCTCATCCATCTGGTCCCGAAGGGAAAAAAAATTACTATCATCATCTCCTCCTCACCTCTTCTCTCTCTTTCTTCCATCCCCCATCCCTTCTTTCTCGCGCGTTCCTTTGACGGCCGACTGTCGTCAAATGAACCTGCATCTCCCGTATCATTTTGACTGCAAGGTAAGCACATGGCCTCACCCTCTGTTCCCGCCACCCCGGACTCACCCGTCTCGTCTCCAGTATTGCCTCTTCCTGCTGAAGAGGTTGCCCGCAAGATAAATGGTGTTCAAGCCGTTCACCCACCTCGCGCGCCAGAGTTTCACCAAAGCCTTCACCCATGGCTATGCTCAATCCGTAGTCGCCGCGTCGCAGTCCTCCTACGCGTCCACCACCACCTTCAACTCCCTCGCCAACCAACCCGCCAAATTCTCGCGCACCGCCCTCCAGAATGTCTTCCAGGCGTCTAGCTCCTCCGGAGCCGGTGCTAAAGCCAGCCAGGGAGGCTCCGGGTCTGGGGACCTGGGTCTAGCCGCCTACTACGCCGCCTGGCAGCATGCCCAACAGACCGGCGACGACAGCGATTGGAAACAGTTGCAGTTGAAGCGCCGGATCGATTGGAAGCCGACGCCCGAGGAAGTTGCTCAGTCGCAGGACGGAGAGGACGTCTCGCCGCCCACACCGTTCCACGACTCCCCGCATATCACCAAGGCCAACGCCAATGCCGACGTCAGCGCTCAGGTCGAGGAAGCCGTCGCACGCGAAATCCAGATCCAAGAGGAACAAGCACAAGCCGAGGAGGCATCAGAGGGTCAGGAGAATACCGAAACTGAAGCCTTCCCTGAGCTCCCCGACGACGTCGCTTCGATCGGCGATGTGGCCACAGAACAGGCCCGCGTGGCGTCAGAACAAGTCATTCAGCTGGCAGTGAAAAACCAATTTGCCGACATTCCTAGTGCTTTTGCCGCTATTCTCCGCGATGGAATCACCCCAACTGTCGGCGCATACAACGCCTTGTTGGAGTCGGCCATCCAGCTCCACGGAGACAGTGCCCAGGCCATTCAGAAGGCGCTGGATGTGTACTCCGACATGCTTCGTCGCAGGGTAATTCCCGATGAGCAGACGTATAAGACGCTGGTGGAGCTCTTTGTCACTCGTGCCCACGATGCCATCAAGTCTCGGGGCGTCCTGGAGCAGGATCGCGCTCGCTATGGTGGTATGGAGGAGCCAGGCCGGTTCATGCTGCACTCGAGTGAGCTTGAACAGGCCATCCTCGCCGAGGATAACTCTCTCGGCATTGCCATTAAGCTGTTCACCACCGCCATCGCCCGTCACAGCACCCTTGTCTTCTCCGTTGACACATATCGCCACTTCATCACCGCATGTGCCCAGGAAGGACATCTCGACGCGATGATCCGCGTCTACGGTCATATGGAATCTAACAAGGTGACTCCGCACGCTTCTATTTTCCCCGCTATGATTGATGCCTTTGCTTCGATGGGTGACCTGCAGAGTGCTGTGGAATGCTATAATGAGTACAAGTCCCTGGCGATTTCGGATGACAACGGGACATTTAGCATCATCCAGCGTCTGGATGGACAGGTGTACGCTTCCTTGGTCAAGGCGTATCTGTCGTGCGGAAAAGAGGAGGAAGCCCTCCGATTCCTCGACCGCATTCGGTCCTCTTTCGATGAAGTGACGGAGAACCGCTCGACGCGTCAGGACGCGGTGGAATCCGTCATCGTTCAAGATGCTCTGGTGGAACATTCTCTCAGATCAGGGGAGTATGATAGGGCGTTGGGACATGCCAAGGCCCGCTTGCACGATGGGGCGCTGCATCATGCCATGACCCAGATCTGCACGGCTGCGGCAGATGCCGGCAACCTCAAGGCCGCTTCCGAAGCGTATGACTCTCTCCCCGCAGAGGTTAGTCTGCGACAGGGGCCCGCGGTGTCCATGTTGGCCTTGCACGTCCGCCTCGGCAACGTGGCCGCAGCGCGTCCCCTGTGGCGCATGCTGATCACTGATGGTCAGGCTACATCGGACATGGTCCAGCCGACAGTCATGTACGCGGTGGCCCTGCTCAAGAGTGGTCAGATCGAGGAGGCCCTCCTCGAAGCTCGCAATATGTTCGCGCGGATCCGCTCCGCCACGACCGACAACCATCTTCTAAAACCCATCCGCGAACAGATCAACGAGAGCCTCCACCTCATTGGCCGTGTCCTCGTCCAGTCTGCTGCTGTGCTTCCTCCACAAGCCGCGATGAATCTACTCCGGTCAATGGTTGAGAACGGCGGACTGGTGTCGCCCGTCGCCGAGCATGCTGTCGCCAGCCTGGGACCCCTGAGCATCCAGCAACTGAATGCCGCTGACCTGGCTCTGGCCCTGCAGGTCCAGGCCGGTATGCTCGTCGGCAGCAGCGCTGCTGTCTATGATGTCGCTCACCCGATCCGCTTCGCCCACATGCTTGATATCGCCCTGGCCACTGGTCTCCAGATGGATCCCTATACCACCCGCGTCGTGGACCAGGCCGTTGGCAAGATGTTCAACAGCCGACCCGACATGGTGCGCCGCTGGCACGACCACCTGGGGCTGACCTCGAGCCCGTCGTCTTTCGTCTCCGATCGCAACACGCCCGTCTCGGAGGTCACAACCATGACCTCCGCCCCGAGCGAGGACTCCTTTGATCCCTACGCCTACGCCACCGACTTCCGTGGGTCCTCAATGATTGCCGACGAATTAGAGAGCTCCCACGGCCGACTGGAGTCTCATCTGAATGAGAGTCTCAACCGCCTCCGCAACATGCGTCGCAACGGTCGTCACCCGCGCTACATCACCTACGCCAAGCTGATCACTGCTGCGGCCAAGGTCCACCGTATGGACCTGGTCCACGAGGTTTTGAGCATGGCTCGGCGGGACGTGCCTCTCCTGCCGCAGTACCAGGCCGTGAAATACGGCTGGGTGTCGATCCTGGATGCTATGGTGGCGTCCTGCTTGACCCTTGGTGACCGTAGCCTCGCGGCGAAGTTCCACCGTGAACTGCTCGAGCTGGGCTCCGCGCCCTCAGCGAACACCTTCGGTCTGTATATCACCACACTCAAGGAATCGACCAAGACCTTCGATGAAGCCACGGAAGCGCTGAAGATCTTCCACCGTGCTGTGGCCGAGGGTGTGGAGCCGACCTCGTTCCTGTATAATGCGCTGATTGGTAAATTGGGCAAAGCTCGTCGTATCGACGACTGCCTGCTTTACTTTGCCGAAATGCGTGCCAACGGGGTCCGTCCAACCAGTGTCACCTACGGAACGATTGTCAACGCGCTCTGTCGTGTCAGTGACGAGCGATTTGCTGAGGAGATGTTTGAGGAGATGGAGTCGATGCCCAACTACAAGCCTCGTCCCGCCCCCTACAACTCCATGATCCAGTACTTCCTCAACACCAAGCGCGACCGCAGCAAGGTTCTGGCTTACTATGAGCGCATGCTCACCCGCAACATCCAACCGACCATGCATACTTACAAGCTGCTGATTGATGCGCACGCTTCTCTTGAGCCTGTCGACTTGACGGCCGCTGAGAAGGTTCTTGCCGCCATCAAGGCTGCAGGACAACATCCAGAGGCTGTGCACTACGCGTCCCTGATCCATGCTCATGGCTGCGTGCGGCACGATATGGAAGCCGCCCACTCGGTGTTCCAGTCGGTGGTGTCCAACCCCCATGTGCGGCTGCAGCCGTGTCTCTACCAGGCTCTGCTCGAGGCCATGGTCACCAACAAGCAAGTGTCGGAAACGGAATCGATTGTGGCGGATATGGCCCAGCGTGGCGTCGAGATGACCGCGTACATCGCCAACACCCTGATCCAAGGCTGGGCTGCCGACGGTCAGGTGTCCAAGGCTAAGTCGATCTTCGACCGGATTGGTCTGGAGAAGCGTGAGCCCAGTACCTACGAAGCCATGACCCGTGCGTTCCTGCTGTCGGAGGAGCGCGAGGGCGCCACTCAGATTGTGCAGGAGATGCTGTCGCGCGGATATCCTCCGGCGGTGGCCAACAAGATTGTGGACTTGGTGGGTGGCGGACCGGCCGTGGCCGCTCTGTGAGAAGTTGATGCTGGGTAATGACTGTTGAAGTTTGTGTCCTGTATGACGACGTTGCCTTCCATTCTCGTTTTTGCAGCTCTCGAAGGCGCTTTTTCGACTGGCATATTATGGTTTAATCTGTCCTTCAGGGCTGGACCCCTGGTTCGGCTGGCGGATGCCGACTGGTCTCTGCATTGGTATATTGGGAGGCAACTGCGATATCCCTTGGGTGACATATGGGGTTTGTTTTTCTTTGGTCTTGCATTCAGCGTGGGATGGCGTTTCTGGAATTAAAATCAGGGGTTGATGTATACCATTGTGGGGATTTCTTCTATTTTCTGTGATTTATTTCCGTGTTGCGCTGTTATAGACCCTCTCAGCTCTGGTCCCGGCAGATACTCTGGTGTATCCTATATACGGCCGTGGATGGAAATACAAAAAGAACTGAACATGACTTTTTTGTGCTGGTATACCACATCCATGGATGTG
>RHLO01000111.1:0-10557 GCA_003719415.1 Aspergillus olivimuriae
GGTGGTATAAGGTGGTGGTGCCGTGCCAGGGGCGGCGGGACTGGACCAGCTGCCAGGGTCCGACCCGGGATGATAGGCTGTCGCACTCGTCGGGGGTGATAAGCGGCCAGGAGCAGCTGGCGGCGAAGACACCCAGTCGGAGGCCATGACGGCAAAGGGCTTCTTATTGGGAGCACCGATCTGGAGGGTCAAGAGAAACGGGACAGGGAGGAGGGGAATCAGAAACACTCGTTGGTCAATGAGGGCTCGATCGACGCGCCCTCATGGTCCAGGAGCCTTGACTCCAGCAGGAGCACGGGGCCGATGCACACGCGCCCGATGGAGCGGTTCTCAGGGGGGGGGAGACGAACAGACCGAAAAAAAGGAGAGACGATTGGCGCGGACCGGGCAGGGAAAAAAAGGAGGGCTCTTGGACGGCTCCCGGGCGGCAACTCAGCGGCCGATCCCCGCGAACCCTCTCCACCCGTCGTTCAGGGGTAATGCTGGGTCTCCCTGATTGGCGAGCCTACCTAATACTCCCGAGTACCTAACGAGAAGTACTCAATGAGAGCAGTATGAGTACTCCGTACCTACATAGGTAGTCTCCCAGACAGGCAATGTCCTGCACCCAAGGGTCCCAAAATGGAAGACCGACAGGAAATCCCCGACAATCATCGGCGCCCTGAGAGTTTCTTCTATTTCGGACGACTCCATGTACCGGTACATGCAGATCCTGCAGAAAGGGACCGCTCCATGACAGCGTCCCTCCATTCCTCTGAATAACCTACCTAGGTATGTAAGCCATCCCTCCTTCTCCACATTCCATTCCTCGGCTTCTTCCAGAGGTCCCTCGTCCATACTATGGTACTAGGTACCCAGGGAGGTCAGACGGTGTATATGTAGGTATATCGAGACGGGGTCTCTCAGCTCGTCGGCGGCCAGACCGAATCTAGATCGCCCTCCCTTTCAAGGTGACCATCCGGACTGTGTCTAGAGCCGCCACCCTCCGCTCCGAGCACTAATTATAACTCGGCATGAAACAGCCCCAGCCGACCGGTGTACATATCTTGGATCTCGACAGAATATGTATTAGTAGGCTGTCGAGAGAATGATCTCGCCATCATCGAGCCCTCTCCATCCAGCCCGATTCTGTCCCCTGCCTCTATTTTGGTACGACTCATATATTACCCTCAATATCCATACGCTCAATAATCCATGATATCGTCCATCGGCAAAAGGAGACATCGACCACCGACCTCTGTACGAGGTATATCTCCCTATGCACTGGTCGGTATAGATCCTCCCAGAAACCGGATTCCACCTGCATCCACATGTGTACATCAGGTACATCAAAACTCTCACACAGACACCCACTCACTCACCCCACCGAGAAACCCCAAACCAATCTTCCAAACATTCCCATTACCCAAAACGATCCAACTCTAGGTACTACCCAGGTACTGGTACATAGGTAGAGAATCAAGGTCTCATGCAAGGGGAAATCCCTAGTCCCCGTCTGACATCCGCCCTGTCGCCTCCCACAACGCAGAGAAACCAGAACAAGGGGACGTGCGGGAGCAGATTTTTTGTATGGGATATGTCTACCTACCTACCTACCGTATGTACGTACGTACCTTACGGAGTACCTAGGTACATAGGTATGTGCCTATGGGTACGGAGTAGGTACAGAGGTACACGATCGAGCACGGAAATGACCTATCTCTGGCGTGCTTACTCACCCCAATGCCCCAACACTGTACAATTGGTTCGATCGTTCTATGAGAGGCGTTCCCTAAGGATCGTCATCGAGGGATTAATATCCCCCATATATCCATCTCTATGTATATACGGAGTAGGTCAGTAGGAAGATTCTAGATCGATTATCGATTGAGAAAGGTAGGTAACTAGGTCAGGCATGTACCAATCCGTTCATGACCAACCTGCTCGATGTACAGAGTATCAGAAGCCGCGCCCCCCCCCCTCCCAAATCATCGCGTCGAGAACATGGGTATCTGTAAGATTGCGTTGGACTATATACGCGCCCAGACGGACCTCGAATAGAATGACCCTCCAACGCCAAACATTCAAACCAGCGTCGATCGACGCCACCGTCAAGAAAATAAAGACAAAGACCCAGAATATACACAGATAGAGACGACCACCATACACCACCGGCGAAATCGCTTTCTTAGCATCGTAAGCATGACCATAACCATATCCATAACCATAAACCTCCCGCTCAATACGGGATAAAATCAAACCTCATCCGATCTGTTCCACTCCGTCAGCAAACCACCGTCAACAATGCCAAAATCACCGGAAACAGAAGACGCAGAACCTACCCAGATACTGACTCCAGCTCTCATTCTCATCCAGCTGATTCGCCCAATACTGCTCCAAGAACTTCAACGACTGCAACACATTCGGAATGTGGATCGTATCATGCAGGGTGGCCAACAACTGCTGCACCTGGGCGCGATCCTTCCCCCGCGCCTCACAGCCCGCAATGAACAACGGCGTCGTCAACACCACCCACGGACTCAGACCCGGCGACGGCCCAATCTGCGCCGCGCACTCGAGGATCCGCTGCACCGATCGCTGCACCTCCGGCGACGACGCCGGCGTCTGCCGCAGCCGTCGATGGATCTGGATCAGCGCACTATGTTGAAAGGCCTCATTGCAGAGAATCAGCTGTCGCACGCTCTCGGCGGACAGCTTCTCCATGACCCCGGGGTAAAACGCCGGTTGGGAGGCTGTCTCCGTCGCCATCAGCTGTCGTAGCGACGACTCCAACGCCGCGGCCTCCGTCGCCATCTGGTTCCCACCCCCGACAGTCTTGATATCGTTCCCATCGTCGTCGTCGTCAGCATTGTCCTCGGTCTTGATGACATGGTTTTCTGCTGGCGTATGTCGCGCCGCATGATTCCGCCACGCCGCAGCTCCAATCTCCCGAAAGATCGACGCCAACTTCCGCGTAAACCCCCAATAATCATCCAAATAATCCGGCATGCCCGACGGACCCGCATCCTCGACCGGGGGCGTCTCGCCCGCCTTCCCAATCGGCCTTCCATTCCCCGTCAACGCCGTCAACGACACAATCGACCAGTACCACCGATCCAGATAGCGGCGGAACCCGTCGGAGGACCGAGGCGACAACGGCCCGCCGCCCGGCGACGAGTCCGCGGCGTCCATCAACGCCTTGGCGCCTTCGATGTGGGCGCGCCACGAATTCGGATGGATGGCGCCGGAGTGCACCTCGGCCAAGCACAGGGTGCGCGCCGTGGCGAGCAGCGCGTCGGAGCTCTGGTCCGCCGGGTTCTGGAGCTCCTTGCGGAAGTGTTCGAGGCTGAAGGCCATGAGGCGGGCGATGTCTGGCGCCGACTTGACGTTCTCGGACTGGTTGTGGAGCGATTGGAGGTGGATGGCCGAGAGGGCCATCGTGGCGTAGAGGAGGGAGGGGGTCTGCAGCGCCATCGGCACGAGCATCTTGCAGATGTCCTGCTGCATGCCCGAGTGGCAGGCGGTCATTTGCGAGGCGTCGTTGAGGAAGTGGTGGAGGAGCGCTTTCTGGTCCGAGGAGAGCGAGGCGAATGGATCGACGGGTCGTGTGCGTGTTAAGGCCATGGTCTCCGCCGCCGCCGCCGAAGAGGCATTCGTGGTGTAGATGAATTCGCCGGGGGAGTATTCTGTCTCGTCGGCATGACGCATTAGACAAGTCTCGGTTTCAGGTTTCAGGCCTCGGACTCTCTTCAATGATGCCATACACAGATGTCAAGGATATGGTCACTCACCGAGTCTCTGCATCCCACCGGTGCCCACACAGGCGCCGAATCTCGATCGTGAAAAGGCCCTGCCTCCCCACTGCAGCTGCATCGCATATCGACACTGCGTGCCGGCCGCCTGGCAGCGTCCGCAATTCGGTCGCTGCTCGTCACATTTCTGCCGTCGGGCTTTACATCGCTTGCACCCGTTGAACGAGCGAGACATGGGGGGAGGCGTGGGGATGGAGATAGGCGTGTCGGTGTGTGTTGCTTTTTTGGTCCACTTTCGATTCCCCTGGGGCACGCCTTTCCCCTAATTGAGGCCTTCGTTCCGTGTTCTCTGTGGTGGGGAACCGTCCAGCTTCTCTTTCGATTCTGTTCTGGGTCTATCGTTCGTGCTCGGGTCAGGGTGGGATACCGACAGACTGACGCGCGGATGAGACGAGAGGTATCGATCGGGGACTCGATGATGGATAGGGATCGCACGAGCCAGAAGGCGCACTGGTCGACAAGGCTGATTCGATCTGGACGCACCGGGTGGAAGGACGAGAAGATAAGCAGACTTTAGTCGGACCCGCGGACTTGTCGTATAGCGGCCGATCCAGATCCACCGGTCCCCTCTTCGTCGATGCGTCGTCGCGGGGTCGTCACTGCTTCGTTGCTGGTAGTGGGATCTGCGCACTAAGAGTCAAGAGTCATGTTGGAGCCGGTTGAGGGGTCTGGAAAAGGGTCGGGATTGCGGGGGATCCAGGATCCGGAAGCCCGAATTTGCCCCCTGGGTCGCATATCGTGGGTCTGCGATCAACCGACACATACTACCTACCCCGGAGGAAAGCATATCAAGGACTACCTAGGTAGTGTGCTACTGAGCAAGTACATGTATGCAGACGATCAAGATCTTTCTATGCAGGACACATGCGCAGAATACAAAAAGAATCGGGTAGTATATTCACAAGATAAAGATGAACCCCATCACCGCTCACGCGCTTAGTCGTCAAAGGTATACCGCAGCCACTCGCCCACCGCACGCAGACTCTCCCATCGCACCGTCTCGTCCTTGTCCGCCATCAGCTCCATCACGCGTGCCTTCAGTCCCAGCTTCTCCAGCTGTGCCCGTCGCTCCGGCAGCTCCTTCACCAAGTGCCCCACGTCGTTGCAGCCGATCGCAAGAACCTGCTTGTCGTTGTCCCAGCTCTTCGAGAGAATCTCCGCCAGCTTCCGCGGGAGTGCGCCGTTCGCGTCGTCCAGGATCCGCCGGGCGTTGTCCCTCCAGAAGGTGGGGTTGCGGTGCGGCGGAGACCAGCGCAGGTGGCCGGATTGCAGCTCCGCAGCGTACTGATCAAACGTCGTCTGCGTCTTCGTGTACTCATCAAGCATTTCCGACAGCGATTTCAGATCCTCCAGCAAGTCGGGGTCAGTCAGGTGGCGACCCGACAGGTTCGTGAGGAGGGGCGGAAGACGGAGGAACACCGCGACCGGGAGCAAGGTGGTGCGGTTCGAGGAAAGGAGGTTGTGAAGCGTCGCGAGGAGGAGCCGAGTGGTCTTCTCTTTCGGGGAGAGGCGCAGAAGATGCGTGTAGAGTTGTATAATTTCGTAGTCACTATCATCATCATGGTCAGTTCAACCGTACAAGCCCCGACTTCGGCAGCCGGGGGGGGGGGGTGGAAATGCAAAGACATACGCTTGCAGGCCATCACCAACGAGCTCACCCTCGAAGCTCAACTGCCACAACACCAAGAGCACCCGATAGAGGAGCTGGAGTCCCACTCCGCCGGCCAGACCTGGCTCGGTCGCCCGCGAACTGCCCGCCAGGGTGCTGGAGCTGCTATCTTTGCCGCCAGTAGCGACCCGCAAGATCTCGACCAGTGGGTCGATTGTGTTCTTCCTCTCCTTCCAGAAAATCTCACGCGACCGGGAAGTTAGCAGCAAGGCTGACAGTTCCCGCACGCCGATATCCTGCAATCCGCTGTCTTGGTTCTCGGTCAAGGTGCTGAGGTAGGTATAGAGCTGCGGGAGGGCCGCCTCGTCGCGGGCCGTCGGTTTGGACGAGGCCACCAAGCTTTTCGACACCAGGGTGGTCAGGAAGGTGGATGTGAGCAACGGGATAGGATCGTCGTTGTTATTCTGAGTGTGAGTCAAGAAGGGGAGGAAAGGTCGATACGGGTCGGGGTGCGCGATGAGGGCGGATGATAAGGCTGGGACATCTGCAACACTCCGGGACAGCAGTCAGCGCACAACATCCACAGGGACCAGACGAAACGGAAGCTGGTCGCACCGTTGATCAAATCCACCGCGAGCACGAGGATATACTGAACGATATCGGATCGCTTGGAGGCCAGGCCCAGCACACTCTGGGCGTCGGAGCCGCCTGCCAGCAGACTGACATATCCGGCCAGATCCCCCTCGATGATCTGGCGCCGTTGCTCCTTGCGGACCTTGTCGACCGCCTTGATCTTCTTCAGATGGTCATCAGTGAGGTTCTTGGCTCGCACGGCGCCCTCCCAGGGGATCGGACGAGCTCGAATGTTGTTCTGGAGGGAGCTCAGATAGGTGGGCGGCTCCAGGGGCATGGACGACATGGTGGGCGAGAGCGGGTGGACGGGGAGCCGACCCGGGAGGGGACGATACAGATCGAGGAAGAGAGGAAAAAGGGCGAGGCAGAGGGCGATGAAGAACACGCCCGGGAGGTGGTCGTATAGGCAGGGTGGAAGTTCGATGCGGAGGATGGAGGAGCATCGATCACGTTGGCCTGACGTTCCCCGTGCCAAGCCCCGTGCGCCGGGTTTCGCTTCATGCCGCTCTCGTCCACAGCCTCACCGGGGTCTTACAACCTCCGCGCTACTGCTACGTGGTATGTACTCGGCGCAGGGCATTGAGAGCCGCCGTCGTCTTTGCTATCGTCGCCTACCTCTCTCACGCATCGCTGCCATCCCCTCAATCGCTCCTCTCTCCCGACTGACGGTCAATCTGGTCCTACTACACGGTGACGACAGCTCAGCGTCAGCATTAGCATCAGCAGCAGCATCAAATTGACCAAGATTTCCTGCCGCCCATGCCCGTATAATTCTTCGAGGACCGCTGCGACACAGTAGCTGATCCGATCCAACGCATCACATCTCCATCCCGTTCATCGAGCCCACCATGGCGCAAAACCCTCCAGGCCCCAAACCGAAATGGAAGGTCGGTTCGTTTCTGCAACAGGCCGTCGCTGGTGTGGAATCAAGGTTGGATTTGATTCTGGCCGAAGAAGATGAACGCTCGCAGCTGCCGTCTCGACCTGCAAGTGCAAATGCAAACCCGACAGGCAGTAGGGGAGACCCCTCCGTTGGTTTGGCGTCGCATACTAATTATTGAACCTAATCTAGATCTCTCCCGCAGCTCCTCCAACGCGCGCAAAAATGATCGTCTTCAAGAACGCCTCGCCCGTGCTGTCGTCCGATCGAACTCCCCGAACGTTGCGACTCCCTCCCCGTCCAGTCGGGTCTCTTCCCCGGTCACCAGTCCGGTTCCCAGCAACGATGCGCGCGGGAGTATGGATATAGACCGGATCGGCTCCCCCGTTGGAAATATCGAGAAGCGCTCCGATAGTCCGGTCCAGCGAGATGAAACCCTATTCGCTTCTATGACGGATTCCAGGACCAGTCATGACTCTGGTAGATCATCACGCGATGTTAAGGATGTGGAGTCTGAAAATACCGGATCTCAGGAAGTCGAGGAACAATCAAATCCACCTGCGTTCGAGGCACTCTCTCAAAGTGCAGAGCTTGGCCCCGGAGCCGACGTCAAGCTAGAAGCTACCGAACAGGACCCGGCGCTAGTGCAATTGCAAGCCGAATATAAAGCAGCAGAGTCCAAGTGGCAAGAAGAAATGTTCATTTACATTGAACGGATAGACGCTTTACAGTCCAAGCTCAAGTACTTGGCCCAGGAAGCAGCCGACTCTGCAAAACAGGCGGCCGCAACTGCGGAGCCGGGAAGTGTGGAAAAACGGCTGCGGGAGAAAGATGAAAAGGTCGCCCTTCTCCTCGAGGAAGGCCAGAGACTGTCGAAGTCCGAGATGGACCACAGAATGGCCATTAGAAAACTCCGACAACAATTGACGGAGAACTCAAAGACCCAAGTTGAGAACAAGAAGAAAACAGACCGGTTGGAACGAGATCTGGTCAACGCGGAAGCTCGGGCCAAACGGGCGGAAGCGTCTGAAAAGAAGGCCAACGAGTCACTATCTTCGCAAATGAAACTGACGAGGGATTTGGAGGCTGTCACCTCGGAGCGGGATGCCCTAAGTCAAACCGTGGAGGAAATGAAGGCGCAACTCTCCAGGGCAGTTGCGCGTGCCGAATCGGCTGAATCAAAAGCCCAGTCCGACGCCTTGGAACAAGAGAGGCGTCGAGCCGCTCAATTGGAGGCAGAGCTATCAAGCACTCATGTTGAACGTGATCTGACGGAAGAAAAGTTGAGAAGGGAAGTCAGCGATCTTAAAAACGCTATTGAGCAAGAGAAGGAACGGGCTCGCTCGTTGGAAGCGGAGTTGAAGGGTGAACAGTCTGTTCTAGAGAGCAAGATGGAGTCACTTCGGTTCAAAGCTGAAGAGGCCTCATCTGGCGTTGCCGGCGATGCGCAAGCCAAGCTTCTTCGGCAGATCGAGACGCTGCAAACGCAGTATGCGGTTGCGAGTGAGAACTGGCAAACGCTGGAAGGCTCCCTACTTGCACGATTAGCAAACGTGGAAAAGGAACGAGATGAAGTTGCGCGACGAGAGGGAGAGATGCGCCGAAAGGTCCGCGAAGCGGTAAGTTAATCCACCAATATTTGTGCAGCGAACTCGTTCTCACGGCTCTCCAGAATCTCAAATGCAGGCGAGTGGAGGAGGAGCTAGAAGTCGCCAAGGAAACCGAACAAGACCTCCAGGCCAAGCTCGAAGAACGCACTCTTGACCTGCAAAAGCTGGAACAGAAGCTCCAAAAAGCCAACGATGACTTTGTCGCCGCGCAGAACGATTTCGTCGAACAGAAGAAAGCCATCGACTTGACTTGGACGCAAAAGCTGGATGAAGAACACACTAAATGGCGTGAACAGTACGCTGCGCCCTCGAACTTCCTTCTGCAGCCACGAACAGAGTCCCCCGTTGCCTACAGTCGGCGACCAAGCAATCTGGACCCGGTGGCATCGTTATCCGATTTCCGACCCAGCAGTCGGCGCTCTTCCACATTGCCCATGACTCCCACGGAAATCGGCACTCCACCCCGACAGAATTCCTTCCCGGCTTCGACGCATGCCGCCCTCTCTCCCCCAGTAACAACCAATGCCTCCAACCTTGCTCCCCCCGACACGCCTTCCGTCGCATATGAGCCAGATGAATTCTTTGCAGGTTCAGGTCCCCTATCTGCCTACGGGAACGCCCGCACCCATGCCTCGCGCGGCATCAACGACCTCATCTCCGAGTCGACCGTGGGAGCCGGTCCCTCGGTGAAACTGGTCGAGCGCATGAGTGCGACAGTCCGTCGTCTCGAGAGCGAGCGGGCCGCGTCAAAGGACGAACTCGCCCGGATTACGACCCAACGTGACGAGGCCCGACAGCAAGTCGTCGACCTGATGCGGGAGGCTGACGAGAAAAAGGCCTCCGACGCCCGGATCCAAGAACTCGAAACTCGCCTCCAAGAGCTGGACCAGCGATATCAGACGACGCTGGAGATGTTCGGCGAGAAGACCGAACAGGTGGAAGAGCTCCAGGCGGATCTTGCTGATCTTAAGCAAATGTACAATGAGCTGGCTGACAGAACCATGAAATAAAGAGCTGGAATTTGCCTTGGTGCATGCGGCTTGTTTTGTGCGTTCTTATGTTTAGTCTTTTTGCTTTGCTTCTACTGTATATAGAATTTTGGGGCTAGGGATTAGATCATGGTACTATGAACCTATTACCTACCTATTTAGACGATTATGTGATACGTGGGTTGATTGGTAGGACATATTCTGATACCTCTCTTCACTCGCTCTCCTTTACCAGTACAGGTAAACAAGCACACAGGCTACTTTCCGGCTGGGCTGGCCCAACGAAATATTTTTGACCCTGAATCTCGAATATCATCATTGGCTCAGATCAGGATTGATGTCCCGCCGTAGTGCAAAAGAGTGCTCGAATATAATTTTATGTGATATAGTAACTAGGTACTATCTTATCCTCCAAGCCAAACGCAAGTGACTGGATGATCTTTCCCAGTTCAATGGATGTATAGCGATCCCATATCTGGAGCATTCAAGACTGGCCTGATCTACAGCTCTATCCCTTCTCTCTCAGCCGTCTGGACGATATAGGTCCGAACCTAGTCGACAGTCAGTATAAAGTAGTGAAAGATCCCCAGGTCGGATCCCAACAACGAAGGGGAAAAAAAGCCACCCAAGACAAACAGGAAAAGGAAGGGAAAAACCCACCGACGGATCCGGCGCCATATCGATCGCCAACAGATCATCTCTGCTTCTCTTATCCGTTTCCGCCCCCGCCTTGAGAAGAGTGATCGCCGCATCGCCATGGCCTTCACAGATAGCATGATGCAGCGCCGTAAGACCATCCATGTCTGTGGCGTTGATGGGGCTTTTGCCTTCTTCGAGGAGGATCTTGATAATGGCGGATGAGCCGATGGCTGCGGCACGATGCAGGGGCAGTTGGCCGCGGGAGTCTTTGACTCGGGCGCTGCATTTGTGGGCGATGAGTTTGCGGATGGTGGAGATGTTGGCTTTGGAAGTTGCGAAGTGGAGGGCGTTCTGGGGGGGGTGGGGTGTTGTTGTTAGTGGGTTTATTGATGTTTTTTTTTTTTTT
>RHLO01001110.1:0-14149 GCA_003719415.1 Aspergillus olivimuriae
TGGGCCCGGTCCATGCCGAAGCGGTCCCGTTCGCGACAGGCGCGGCTGACCTGTTGTGCGACATCCCGGATGGTATGTTTCTCGTCGTTCCAGAGCGCCAGTGCGAACTCCGGCTCCTCCACTTCTTGATCACCATCACCATACCATGCCGACCGGAGGCGTGAGGCTTCCTCATCCTGCCGAATGCCGTCTTCCGTCTTCGCCAGTCGTAGTTGTTCCGGGGAGCACGAGATGACATCGCAGAAGTAGTCAAGGGTGCGCGAGATGGTCAATCGAATGCTATCCACCCAGGCGCGGGGGAGCTGCACCTGGGCACGCTCCTTGCCTTTTTTATCCCCGCTGTCGGTGTGAATGGCACAGAAGAGCGGTAAGCGCCAGGCCTCGTCATCTCCGCAGTCGCAGCAACCACAGTTACCGGACGAGAGCGAGATCTGGTACTGATGACCCGTGTGGTCCGAAGCGTCAAAGCACCGGCTGCACAGGACGCAAGTGTCATCGGCTGCACAGGTGATACACCGGTAAGTGGCCTCTCCGGCGCGGAAGATGTGTCCACAGCGCTTTCCACGCGCGGCTTCGGTGTATTCAGCACCTTCTTTGGCGCCTTGTGCTTCAGCGAGTCGCCAGGGACCGGTGGGGAGGCCTTCTGGAAAGATACTGTGTAGGTATTCGTCATTGTGGCCGGTTAGGGAACGGAAGAGGAGCTCGAGGAGGTCCTTCTCTGCGGCGGCACTATAGCGGAAGTTGTGCTTGGAGGGCAGCCGCAGGAGGCCTTCACCCAGGATCCTCTCACATTCTGTGAGCATTATTTACAATGAGTGATGGAGCCCGATGAGACCCATGCGATTGTCGAGTTGTGGCGAGAGGGAAAGTATGGTTGGAGGGGTGGCAGCGTCGTGATGGTAAATGTATTGGCGGGGGGAGGACACAGACGCTGGGGATCAAAAGGCGAGACTGTACGCGACAAGGCAGGGCAGCGTTAGAAAGAAACTTGACTCGGGGGATGAGGGGATCTCCGCAGTCCGGACGATAGGGAACAAGACTGCAACAATGTTGTGTCGGGCGTAGTGGGAGATGGATGAAAAGTCATTCATATTGTGGGGAGGGAACGATAGCAGAGTGCTCTCCACCCTCTCCCACCCACCAGATTCAGGAACGATCCGTCGAAGACTTACTCCTCAGGGAAGGAAATTCTTTCACTGGCACATGGAAAAGAGATCTCCCGCAGGACAGACAGGACGGTGGGGGGGGGAGCCGCGAGGCGTTGTGTGGAGGAAATGCAGAAGTTGGAGTGCAGAGAGAGGGGATGACATAAATCGAGTCTGGCAAACAAAGGATGTCGTTCTTGGCGCCTCCGGCTCTGGCGCTCCCCGCCTGCCTGGAGCTCCCATTGCTGCTACATCCACCTACGATCCTTCGGGCTGGGGAAGAAACGAAGGGAAGAGAAGGGGAAAAAAAAAGAGAAAATTTCTATTCCGTACAGATAGACACAGTCGATCACCCAGAACCGTAAGTCATCCTCCACCCTATCCGCGCGGGAGAAGCAGAAACAGTAGTATGTAGTATTATCACAATGAACCGATGATTGCGCTTGCATCGGAGCCTTCGGCGACGATTAGAGCGCTTCTTTACTCGTCATCTTCCTCCTCCTGCACCATGTACTGGTGCTTGATGTCCTTCCATTGCCGCTGTGTCGAGGGGGAGTGGTTAGCGATCCGATCGGGAGAGCAGGGAGAAGTATATTCGTCAGAGGAAAATCGGTCGGAGACATACACCACGGTTCATGGCATCCCAAATCTTGTTGGAGCCAGTGTCATAGGTGCTGTAGGCGAGAGAATTCCGGTCAGTTGCGAGGTCATGAGAGAGTCCGACGGGAGGTCCACACGCACATCTCAAAGGCGAAAGCACTGGCGAAGATAGCCGTCAGGTAGACCGCATTGCGGCGGAACAGACCCCTGTATATCGCAACAACATCGGCTGTTAGTCAATCGGTCCGAAATGGGGTTTTTTGAGGCGCTGGGGGGATCCGGGGAGGGGGAGACATGCTGGTAGAGAGCAGAGGCGATCTGGACGGAGACAAGCGTGTGGTTAGCGATTGAACGGGATCGGAGCGAGGGAGCACTCGGCAGGCGAGCAGACTTACGCCGGCCATTGTGACAGAGACGAAAGAAACCACGGGAGCGAAGAGAGCTGGGCGTGGAGAAGCGGCGGTGGATGGGGAGAGCGATCGGACGAGGTTGAAGTTTCGAGCGGGAGTTGGAGGAAGTTGCGAAAAGCAGCGGGAATCGCCCGGCCGCTGATTGGCCGGTCGGCACGGGCACCAGCGCAGAGCCTCCCGCACGAAAACCAACTTCCTTCATTCTTGCTCGATGTTCAACGCCCCCGCAACTCCCTCAACGCTCTCTCGCCATGGCCTCCTCCAACTCGGGTGCCGTCGCCGACGCGGTCACCGGCGAGCGGTATATCCCCTCCTCCACCCGTGCAGACGGTTCCAAGCGTCGTGAAATCCGCGTGCGCCCCGGCTACCGCCCGCCGGAGGATGTGGAAATCTACAAGACTCGTGCGGCCGAGGCATGGAAGAACCGGGGGAGATCCGGAGTCCCCGGGGCCGATGGATTGAAGCCGGACAACGAAACCTCCACGAAGCCTGCCAGTGCAGCCAGCAACAAGAACGCAAAGCGACGGGAAGCGAAAAAGAAAGCCAAACAGGAAGGTGGGGAGTCGACTTCAATCTCCGACGGCAAAAACGTCAAGGACCTCGACAACTGGCGGGCGGGAGCTCCCAGCGGTGGTGAAAACAAGAAGCCCAACGAGTCCGAACCGGTGGATGTGGAAGCGGAGAACGAGAAGAAAGCTCGCAACCTGAAGAAGAAACTCCGACAGGCTCGTGATCTGCGCGACAAGAAAGCTCAAGGCGAGGCATTGCTCCCGGAACAGCTGGAGAAGGTCATCAAGATTCAAGAATTGATCCGTCAGCTCGACAATCTGGGATTCGATGCGAATGGGGACAAGAAAGACGGCGCCGAAGAGAAGAAGGAGAGTGTTTGAGAAGGCTTTCGGATGTCATCCCACTTCGATATCCAACGACTCGACGATTCCGACCCGGACAAATAAACCCTCTTCTCCACCTAAATGGCATCCCCAAAATGCTTCACTCGCTGTCTGGATTGCTGGGTGATCTTCCTGATACAAGAGGATGGGGCTGTCGTCATACCAATCCAAACTGAGGCTGCAGAAAACCCAGCTGCCAACCAGGACCCTGTCTCCCACAGAGTCAGCAAGCATTGTGAGACCGATGAGGTCTTCCATCAATTGGATCTCCGACACTTCCCATCCCACCTGGGCCAGCTTGGGTATGCGAGACCGACAAACATATTTCTCCCAGATCAGAAAATATACGTTCATGTCAGGATAATTTTCTCATCATGGCTAGAAAAGTCTCTTGAAACCCGTATTGATGAATTGTTCGATCCAGCGCACCACCATTCTCACAATAGGGATATAGACATAGATTACATTGTAATAATACAGTTTCTACAACAACCTCAGGGTTGACTCCAATTTCCCCGTGGTCGGGCCTATACTTGGAAATGGCGACGCTCCGACCGGTAAGTCTGCGCCAACCGGACGTCCGCAGTAGGAATCCCACCCTCCAGATCCCAACCTTCGTAGTTGTACGACTTCCAAGAACGATCTTTGTCACACCGAGGAATGCGCAGGGAGCCAACTCCATACGAGGCCGCCATATATCCTTGCCGAATACAGTCGACCACACCCACACCGTTGTACCAGGCGCCCGCTAAGGTGAGTCGATGGTTGAACTCGTTCCGCACCGCATGCGAGAGTTCTCGCATGCGCGCCGTGTGGCCCACCGTGTATTGGGGGATCGCATCCACCATCAGCTTCGATTCCACCAGCGAAGGCTTTTCCTCGATGCCGAGGTGTCGCGCAACCACCGCCCGCGCCATGTTGCCTGCCTCCTCGTCGTTAGGATACTCGGACGGATCCCACTGCGCCCACCAGTGGCCGCCCATCATCACGGTCAATTTGGTGCCCGGAACGGTATCCTGGCCAGGGCAGGTCTCCGACGCGAAGATCACCCCCAACGCCCGTTCGGGGTTCTGCTCGTAAGGGACGGACTGCGGAAGCAGGTAACCGAATCCACGCACGTCCAGCAAGTCCGGATTGTCGTACCAGAGGTTCACCACCTTCACTGTTACGGCTTTATCGTGCCGGGATAAGTGGCGGATCGAGCCATCTGGAAGCGTTTGACTAGCCGAAGAGCGTGTGTTCATAGCCTGTGCGAGAGATTTAGGCGGAATGGTTGAAATGACGCGACTGTGGGTTTCCGAGGTCTTGTCCGTCCGGATCTATAGAAGCATTAGCTTTTCGCCATCAACGCCATCAGGACCTGACAAAATACAATGGGAGCGACGCACGTCTATATCCGAGGTGTGTGGATCCTGAGTAACCCCTGTGACCCTCACGGAGCCGTGATACTCGAACTTGTCTGACTTCATCAAGCTGTCCAGCAAGGCTTGTGGAAGTTGTCCTATCCCCTTTCTAAATGTGAGCACACTAGAATTCTTCACCAGAGCCACCAGACTCTTTAAATATGACCCAGAATTATCAGAGGTCGAATTCTTATCAACTCCGAGGGTTTCCAGTGCAAGCATATCGTCCATCAAGATATGCTGAATCCCCGCCGCTGTATCGTCCATCATGCCGCGTATTAAGCCCACATTGCCTCTTTCTATGTGGCGGAATGCTCCCAGTAGCGTGTCTGCGCTCAATTCATTGATGTCACCGGCGTAGATCCCATGGTATACGGCAGACACAATGTTCTGGGCTATTTGAGGCGATAGTCGTCGGGAAATAAAGTCGGCGACCGACTCGTCCGTGTCCCGTGGCCCTGCCGACTTCAAAGGTTCCAGTAGAATACTTGACAAGAATGTGTCGAACACCGGTTCACTCCATACAGTGCGGAGCATGTTGAAAGCATTTTGTAACTTGTCCAGACTGGGATCCGCAGATGGCATGCGAACGAGATGGTCAGGGTAGTAAATGTAGCGATTGAGCGCGGCGGGGGCGGTCTTTTCAGTCATGACAACATCTTCCTCTAGCCCTAAGTCGAAAATCTAGGGAGATATCCGAAATCAGTAACCAACGTGAGCAGAGGGAGCGAACGCAGCTGGCTTCATACCAGGTCCATGAGCGGGAGACAGCTCGGCACCGCAGTCCTCAGCGTACGCGGTCCCTCTTCAAAGTAGACCTCTCCGCCTCGGTGAGCGATTTTTTGTGTTTTCATCCATCCTCCCACTTGGTTGCCTTCTTCGTATAACGTGATTTTCGAGCAGTTGGGGTCTCGCAATAGACGGTAGGCCGCGGTCAGACCGGTGATGCCGCCACCGAGCACGGCCACATCGAAGGGTCGAGTATGCTGCCAGCGGCGTGAAATATGACGATTGAACGCCGCTGGCGCCCGGAGAACCCGGATGGCATGGCCAGGAGCTCCTGGTCGTAACATCCTGGGCGATTGGTGCGACGGATGGTGAGAAGTGAAAGGGAGATGGCTGGCAATGCGACAGGGACATCTCCCGATGTCCCGCTGGCGGTGAATCCCATGGGTGGGCAGTATATAATCTACAAAGAGATTAGACTTAGGAGGTCAAGGAACAGCTCACGTTTTCGTCAATTTCAATGGTGATGGAGAATTCCTCTGTCTCTCCTATGCAGATTTCATGATATCCAGATTCTATTTACACAGACAGCACAGGGCAAAGAAAAGAAAGCCATGAAAAGACCCCGTCCACGGATCAACCATCATTCGCACACGACTAAGATTATACAAAATACTTGAAAGGGAAACATTCGAGGGGAATTTGGACACTATTAAATCATATCATCTCTCACGTCGCAATCTCCGGGTTCTGCGAAGCACCCTCCGGTGCGGAATCCGGCTTGATCAGTTCCTCCGCAGCATCCTCTTCCGACACAAACTTTCGTTCGCTCACATGAGCTTTCTGTGTGCCATCTGCCGTCCAGACCTTATCTGTAAACGCGCCTCGCTGCCCCTCGGCATGTTTGTAGGTGCAGCTAGGATTCAGACAAGGGTTAAACTTGCAAGGGGTTTGGACATGAGTGAATTTGCACCCTTCGGTGGAGCAATCGGCTCCATTGCGGCAGAGGGGCATTGACGGGTGCTTGAAATGGCAGTGTGGATTCGTGCAATTAGGGAAAAACCGACACATCTCCTCCGCCTGGTGTGCAGTCTTAACGGCGGGTGACGGGTGGCGAGCTGTGCATTTCCGGTTCTTGCATGCGGCGCCGTAAGTGCATACATCGTTGACATCGACAGGCGTGCCTTCGGGGGCGGCAGGGGACTGGTGCGCGAAGGGACAGTCTTTTCTCGTACACCGCAGGTTGAACCGACACACATTGTTGGTGTTGCTCTCATCTTGCTCGCCCTGGTCGGGCTTCATGTCCATGTCCATGTCTGGTTTCCCTTCCCGGTGACCGAATCCACCCTGCTGGCGACGTCCATGGTGCCGCTCTACCCGGTCGAAGAGGGAGCGGCCTTGCTGTGGTGCGTTCTGTTGGAAAGCAGGGTTGATTGCCGGCGAAACAAATCCTGGCATAAATTGGGCCATCATCCGAGCCTGTTCTTCAAGGAGAGACATCAAATGCATCTGATCATTAGGGCTCATGTTGGCCATATTTCCGGGCATGCCTCCCATGGCATTGGGGCCCATGCCCATTCCACCCATCTGACGCCCGCCGCCCATCCGGTTGCCGTTCTGGTTGTACCGTCCCTTGTGATCGCGCCCATGACTGTTAATGCGACCGGTGCCGGCCTGGCCACGGATTCGATGTAGAGGGTCATTTCGGTCCATGTTCCGGTTGATCTGGTTGAGCATTCTACCGCGTCCGCCTGCACGGTTGTTGCGCATAGCCTTGGGTCCTGTCGGGCTGTCGCGGTATTGGTTAGCTTGTTTTCGGAAGAAACAGCGCGAGGGCCGGGAAACCAACATCGCATCGTTGTTCGCATCGCCCATGCTCATCTCAGCATCCATAGTGCCATCAGACTGAGTGCCTGGTGTCTGTTGATCGCCGAAGGAGGGGATAGCCTGCGCCGAGGTGTTGTCGTTCGACACGGCTCCACCTCCGTTGATCTGTTGGTTGAGGGATTCAACCTGTTCGAAGAGCCACCGTGAGAAGTCGAGTGCTTGAGTATCGCCTTCTCCAAGTCCCAGAAGATCGTTCGATAGTTCGCTGGCGATTTGTTCCTGGGTCTTGCCGTTCACGAGCATAAGAATCACGTATTCAGTCAAGGCTGAATCATCGCCTCCCTCCGAGCTCCATCCAACTTCGACAAGCTTAGGCTGGATGACTCCACTGAGAGCCTCTGCGAGAGGAGTGTTTGCTGTGACTATCGTCGTCATGGTGGCGATGAGGAGGGATGAGGCGAGAGGACTGGGAACGGAAGATAGGGACGACGGAAAAAGAGGAACCAAAAGCGACTTCGGCGCAGTCCGACGTAGCGGAGAGAAGAGGAGTGGAAAGTGAGACCGGCGTATGAGAGAGAAATCGAGAAGGGATGTGGAGGACAAGAAAGAGTTGAACGGTGGAGAGTCTGGAGCGGATCTTCCACAAAGCTTCAGGATTGCGAAGACTCCAAAGAATCCCGTTGCTATCAGCCACATCACGTGATCGACCCCAGTCTATTGTTCGCGCCGCTGACTCACCATGTTACCGGCAGTCGGGGTTCGAGTCCCTTTGTGGGCTTCCTTTCTACCGTTCTTTATCTGTCTCTGTCACATTTCGCGGGTCTCTTTATGCACCTGAAACCGAGTCAAGACATGGATCTCTTTTCACAAAGACGTCTTGGCGCCCAACCACGCCACGGTCAAATCCAACCCACAGATCAAGGGAGGTATATCAGCAACAAGTTACGACCATCCACCTATTCACCATTCTATGTGCATGCTTGCCTTATAGTTCCCACCCTGGTAAGGAATCACGGAGACTCTCCTCTATTAGAAAAGCCTGATTTCCATCCTCGGCGGGCGACATGTACATATTCTCGACTGTAGCATCTCCTCCCTAGTCTCAAAGGTCTTACAAGACTACTTCCAACGAATCGATGTGTCCTGTTAGGCAGGAAAAGAGGACGATCACTGTATTGTGTTGATCAATCCTGCTAATACATATCGAGAAGTCCAATCAGTCGTAGCCTCTATCTCCCGATAGTCGGTATCAGAATAGGAGCAAGTACGAAAGCACTTAGTTTTAGAGATAAACTACTGTACGAAGGCCCTTTCCTTCAACCATGAAAATTATATCGCAAGCTTCTGGCATGTTGCCACAAATATCTTGAAACCCTGTAGGCTCCTGCCCATCACCACCCAAAAGAAATACGAGCTCAGAGGGAGCCCTACTAGAGAATATTTTGGCCCTCCAACTCGTCTCCATCTTGGCACGATCTATATATGCCCTGATTGACGGACATTCATGGCAAACAGGCCCACAATTGCCATGCTCTGTCCCTGAGCAGCCTCGAGGATCTACAGGTGGCTGTTCATGCTCTCCCGCCTCATATACAATCGATGTTGATCCTCACGCTGGTCTGCCAATACCTGGGGGCACAGACTTCACAGTCCAACTTGTCTCTTCCAAGTCACAAAGTATGACCCCAACTCCGTGGTAGAGAATGGAGGGCAGGATACGAAAAAGTGAAGATCTTCTTTCAGGACGATCTGGGCAGTTCTATGGACATGTATATATCTAGACTTTAATTCCTCACTAACTACCTCACTTGTTCATCTCAGATCAGATTCTGTTTATCGATAACAGCTTATGTATTTCACTCTATACCTCACCATGGCAGCCAAAATCTTGACACTTTTCGTTGCTCTCTCCCCCAAGGCGCACATGCCTGGAGTCGCCGCCATACGCCTGGTCACCCGCGTGAGTTTTTTTTTTTTTTTTTCCCTCTTTCGGTTTTTTTCAGTGAAGGTGCCGACGGAAGCATATTGGATGTTATGGTATTGGGTAGCCTGTATATAAGACGGCGATTGGCCGAAGGCATGAAATGGCGTTGGCAGGGTAGTAGAGCAATGCGACCACATCAATAACATGAGCTCAATATGCCTTACTGGCCGCGTATTAATAGATACCATACCTTATCGACAATGTGGAGAATTCCAGAGTTTCCTTGTAGAAAGTGGTGATTCTGGCGAAGTATAACCAGGTGGGTCAGGTGATCCCATTCCGCCGTGGGAATCTTCCGTCATTTGCACTGCCATTTCCATCTGTATCGTCACTCTCGCCAACCGGTGCATCACACTCCCCTCCTCAAGCATGAATAACGACCAATTCCGCCGTTTGGTGCTACAAAATTCCTCGGCCACCCGCGACGCTTCCCCCGGCCAGCAAAATGCCTCCCGACCGGCCGCTGGCAGCGCAACGCCCGGCGGGCTTTTGGGCTCGCGACTACGATCCAACATTCCCATGACACCGTATGTTCTCTAGATTTCCCCTGCTCCAAAACAAGTACTCAAATTACACCAGCCGCTCTGTAACCGGCGTCGACTTTGCCCGCCAACTTGCCGAGCATCGACGCGACATGCAACCGCCCTCCAAACGCTTCAAAGCTTCGGCCGCCCCGAAAGGCGCAAAACTCCCCGCGGGGTACGTCGACCGAGCGGCTCAGCTACGCAATGAAGGCCCCGCGCGTCATGAGGACGGCGACGCCGAGGGCGAGAGCGAGACGGACTCATCGGTCGAGAAACGACTCGCGGCGCTAGAAGAGATGGTTAAACTGGGACAGATCGACCGGGAGACCTTTGACGGGCTACGACGGGAACTCGGCGTGGGAGGTGATTTGAAAAGCACACATTTGGTGAAGGGTCTGGATTGGGATTTGCTCCGGCGAGCGAGGACTGGAGAAGATCTATCGCAGGTGGACGAACGCGCAAAATCAGAGGCGAATGCGAAAGAGGAAGAGGTGGATGTGGATGAGGCCTTTGAGCGGGTATTGGAGGAACGAGGGGAGGGAGTGTTGCCGATGGCACCCAAGGTCAAGGAGAAGAAAAAGGGGAACATGGCTCCAGCGAAACGGTCGCGCGATGAGATCCTGCGCGAGTTGAAGGCCAGTCGCGCTGCTGCGGCAGCGGCAGCGGCTGTGGAGAAGGAGCCGGCTCTGGGGTCGCGATTCAAGCGCATTGAGAGGACAAAGGAAGAGAAAAAGCGATGGGTGGAGCGGGATGAAGCTACCGGACGACGAAAGGAGATTCTACAGATTACGGACGCAGAGGGGAAGACGAAACGCAAGGTCCGCTGGTTGGATAAACCGGGACAGCCGGCTCCTGCTGCTACGACTACGCCCGATGGCTTGCTGGTGCCGGAGAAGAATGCGAAACCACTGGGGATGGAGGTGCCGGCCGATATCGCGGCGAAGAATGCAGCTCCCCCAGAGGATGACGATTTCGATATCTTCGAGGGAGTGGGCGCCGACTATAACCCGTTGGCTGACCTTGGAGATGAGAGTGATTCGTCGGATGCGAGTGCGGATGGCGAAGTTTCGGGCCAGAAGAAACCTACCACAGCATCCGCCGAGGCAAAGCCATCGAAGGAGACCGAAGCAGAGGCAACGAAACCCGCTAGACCTCGCAACTACTTTTCTACGTCCACGCGCGAGGAAGAGTCGGAGCCGGACCGTCGCGCGAACCCTCTCACCAGCGATCCGACGCTGCTGGCGGCTCTCAAACGTGCTGCGGCTTTGCGAAAGGCATCACCATCTGCCGATGAAGGCGCCGGCGAGGCGGGCGATACCGACCCAGAAACCCTCCAGCGCCGACGAAAGTTTATTGAGGAGGCGCGCCGTCGGGACGAGCTGGATGCCATGGATATGGACATGGGCTTCGGAGGCAGCCGGATCGAGGACGAGGAAGACGACGAAGGGGTTCTGTATGATGAACATGCGCCGAAGAAACGGAAGCGTGGGCCCAAGAAGCGCAAGGGCGACAAGGACAGCGCATCGGATGTGATGGGCGTGCTGGAGGGGCGCAAGAAAGACTAGTTTAATCCTGCTATAATGATACCACTTCTTGTCTTGTCTGTTGTCGATGTCGTGTTCTCTCTATCTTGTATTTTGATATGTGCCTTGTATCTGCATCTCTGTGTTGGCGGTTGTGATTGCTATGCAACCCTTCAACCGGTAAGGCATCTCCCTGGTCCTGCTACCAGACTAACCATGGGAATCAGATTGGATCGGTCAGCACACCAAGATATTAAGGTCTACGAAATCATGCTCCGTACAAGACGACTTGGCAAGCCCATGTGACAAAGTGGTGATTCGGAGCAGCCCGCAATCGGTGGCTGGACATGTCCGTCAATCTGCTTGATACATGGACGCGCCGGGGAAGGTCAGCCTGACAGACCGATGAAGGAATTTTTGACTCGGACATTGATCCTCTGAAGACCCCGAGACGCGTGGGATATGGCTAGGCGATAACGGCAGTCTCGGAGGAAAGATTCCCACGCCCAACAAGAGTGACGACCAGCACCACTCTCCCAGGAGGGCTCATTGGGCTGGAGAAAAGACTCAGACTTTGGCCAGCAGACATGCAGACGTCGATGGCTGAGCCAGACCGCCACCGATCAGGCTCAGTGGATACGTGAATGGACACGCTCTCCACCACCTTATTGGCAATGCAGTCGTTCTCCATGTTTGTTTGTCCGCCAATTTGGCGCCAAAAGCCGTGGGCCCATTGCGCTGGATCCACCGGTCCATGGCATCCTTCGGGTCCGCATCGACGAGCATTTGCCTGAGGGGAGGAGGGGAAGTCTCTGGGTCTGGATCCCAGCGGAGAGCAGGCTCCGCCCTTGACAGGCCGACAGGTGGTTTCTCGGCTCGTTTCGTTCGAGAGAACATCCAGGGAACGAGGGGGGTGAATGAACCATGGGCGACCGAACGGTGACCGGAGATACAGCACTCATCAGGAGCACAGGTCCGGTGTTTAGGTGGCCGGCAGGAGACGGATGGAAACCAGGGAGAGACCCCCAGACAACGAGTGCAACGCCTTGCAGGCAGACAGCGCAAGAGCCACGCCACTACCGTCCGGGCACGGATGACGAGTCGAATGGGTTTCAGATTTTTTTAGCAGGAACTTAGCGGGCGCACCGGTGAGGCTTGGTAGGCGCCGGAGGGCGATCCCGGAACCTTTAGAGTTGGTCACGGCGTTTCAGATGTATTCTCCGCCGACAAAGAGGGAAGAAGAATGCAGAGAATCCATCCGAAAGACCGCGACGACAGCGACTGGATGGATCGGGTCTCATTATCAATCCTGATACGTACTGGGTACTCGATGGGGTTGATGGAGACGCCAACGCACCAGGGCCAACATGATTCACGAAAAAAACAGCCGATGAGACACCGTCTGGACTGCGTCGATTGCATTAGCGCCCTTTCGCGACATATCCTACCAGCGATTGGCTTGCTTTTTGTGTTCTGTCTCCCTTTCTTTTTTTTTTTTTTTTTTTCGAATCCCGATCGCAGCCAGTCCCCGGGCGCTGCCCGAATTTTGGCATGGCTGGGGATGGGGGCAGCACACCGTACCTGCATGGGAATGGTCCTGTCGGTAAATTTCGCCCATGACTGTTCGCTTGTGTTTTCTGCGCGGTGTAGTCGCCGACGCTGCGCATGCTCATAGGCTCCCAGTCGGACCCAGAGGTGGAATTCCAGCAAGTGTCGACCCATGGATCGTCGCCGAGCACCCAGGAACAGGAACCCAGCCGACGGCAAATATGAAAGCCATGGACGGGCAGCAATGGAAATGCGCCTAAGAGACGCGCCGAGGAGAAGGACTCCATTGTCCGGGTGGTCCCTGAGGTGGTCCAAAGAATGGCCCTGGATGGCGCTTGGAGAAGCCAGTGAACCCTACTCTCGCTCGGTCATGGCCATATATAGTCCGCCTCCCGGATGCCACTCCTCGATTCTTCTCCTCTCGTCCACACGTCCTTCCTTCAGCCTCACCTCCGGCCCTTCCTTTCTTTCTCGACTGCGATTGTCCTGTGCCGTGCACGGTCAATAGTCCATTCCTTTCTGGATTGATTCCATTCCTTCTTTTCCAATCCTTGCGGTTGAAATCTATCCTTGAGACGCGGTTCTCGGATCTTCATTCTCTATCCCAATTACACTCCTTACATCGGTATCCAACAATATCCGAAAAACCTTCACTCACTTCCCAATCACCATGGTCTCCTTCACCAAGGTTCTCTCCGCCGCCCTGGTGGCTTCCTCGGCCCTGGCTCTCCCTCATGAGCAGCCCGTCGTCCAGCGCTCCGTCAGCTCCAAGCGTGGTGCCGCCTACAACCAGGCTAGCACCGTCAACGCCCTGACCAGCGGCAACCCCGTCTCCTGGGGCTACTCGTGGAACATGTGGAGCAATGGCGTCCTCCCCAGCAACGTCGAGTTCGTGCCCATGCTTTGGGGGAGCAAGATGTTCGGCGGCTGGTTCTCGGCCATCCAGACGGCGCTCGCCAGCGGCAGCACCTACATCCTCGGCTTCAACGAGCCTGACCACGCGTCGCAGGCGGCCATGACGCCCACCGACGCTGCCAGCCACTACCGCCAGTACATCACCCCCTACAACGGCAATGCCAAGCTGGTCACCCCCGCCGTCACCAACGGCGGCGGTCCCGCCGAGGGCCTCAACTGGATGCGCACGTTCCTCGACAGCTGCTCGGACTGCGGCATGAGCGTGCTGGCCGTGCACTGGTACGGCGAGTCGGCCGATGAGTTCCGCACCTTTGTGCAGCAGGCCATCGCCTTCGCCGCCGAGTACTCCCTCGAAAGCGTCTGGGTAACGGAATTTGCGCTCAGCAGCGATATCGCCAACGGTGGCTCTTCCCAGGCCTCGACTGATTTCCTGGACGAGGTTCTCCCCTGGCTTGACGAGCAGCCGGCCGTTGCCCGCTACGCCTACTTTATGTGCAAGGAGAACTACCTCCTCAGCGGGACGGGCCTGACCCAGACCGGTGTCCGTTACACGTCGTGAATGATGGATATGGATGCGCGGTGACTGCCACCAGAGTGGAATCCGGTGACACATTGGCTGGAAGTTTTTATTCTGTTTTTTTTTTTTTTTTT
>RHLO01001112.1:0-11502 GCA_003719415.1 Aspergillus olivimuriae
TGAGGGAGAAGCGTCCGCCGCCCGCCGGACGCTTCTCCCTCACCGAACAGAGTTCCGATGAATTGATCAGCGCCCCCTTTGAGACCCGGGGCATGCTCACTGCATTGGACGAGAACGTCGCCGAGTCTGACCACCGTGATCCGCCCGCCGTGCGACCTCCGAACCCGCGCTCCCAGAGCACCACCGACGCTCGCTCCATCCGCCAGTCCACCAGCTTCACCCACCTACACAACCGGATGGACGCCATCGCCCAACACCCCGAACCGGACCGCCCCGTCGCCGCCACCACCCAGCGGTACTCCGACGAGGCCCCGCCGTCCAAGCCCACCGGTCGGAGTAAGAAGAGCAGCTTCTCCAGCTTTGTCAACAGCATGCTCGGCTCCCCGCGGGGCATCAAGATCTCCGCCCCCGAAAACCCCGTTCATGTCACCCACGTCGGCTATGACAACCAGACCGGCCAGTTCACCGGCCTCCCCAAGGAATGGCAACGCATGCTGCAGGAGAGCGGCATCTCCAAGAAGGAGCAAGAAGAACACCCCCAGACCATGGTCGATATCATGCGCTTCTACGAGAAGAACGCCCGGGGCGACGACGAAGTCTGGCACAAGTTCGATCATGCGTACCCGCAGCATCAGACCACCGCTCCATCCTCCTCCCAACCCGGCTCAGGGAGTGCCGCGGCCGCCCCGCGACCAGTCTCGCCGACGAGCCCTCGGTTCCCG
Organism: Aspergillus olivimuriae; assembly: GCA_003719415.1. Classification (NCBI taxonomy): domain Eukaryota; kingdom Fungi; phylum Ascomycota; class Eurotiomycetes; order Eurotiales; family Aspergillaceae; genus Aspergillus; species Aspergillus olivimuriae. Next base: position 723 of record RHLO01001112.1, read on the forward strand.
CAGAATCACGAAGGCAGCTTTGAGAACCCCCGCGCACCGCCTCCGATCCCGCGTGCGGCTCCCGCCGTCGCCCAGTCCATGTCCCCGCCGCTGGGCGGGCTCGTGCCGAATCGGGCGCCGCCTAAACCTCCGACGCCCGTGAATCTGACGCCCGCCCGACCTGCTCCGCCGCCGCCGACGGCTGCCGCCTATGGGGCTGCTCGACCCGGCCCCGACCTCCCGGGCCACGCGTTCGGGACACCTCCCATCCCCGAGACGGTCCCATTGGCGTCGGAATCCCACCATGCCCGCTCCAACTCCAAGGCGAACGGCGCCCATCGGGCACCCCCCGGTGCGATTGCGACCCCGGTGCAGTATCAGCAACAGCAGGAGCAGGTCATGGCGGTCGCCCAGCAACAGTTGGCCAACAAGCAACTCGAACGCAACCGGAGTCAGCGTCAGCAGCAGCAACAGCACCCGCACCCGGCGCCGCTGCCGGGCTCCGTGCCGCACCCGTCCCCCATGGAGGACACGGCGGCTCGTGCTCCCCCCGCCGCTCGTCCGCGCCAGCGCGCGCGTCAAAGCAATGCGATGGACATCCGGACTCGACTGCTCGCCATCTGCACACCGGGGGATCCGACCAAGATGTACGGCAACCTCACGAAAATCGGTCAAGGCGCCTCGGGTGGGGTGTTTACCGCCTATCATAATACGACCAACAGCTGTGTGGCCATCAAGCAGATGAACCTGGACTTGCAGCCCAAAAAAGACCTGATCATCAATGAGATTCTCGTGATGAAGGACAGCAAACACAAGAACATCGTCAACTTCCTGGACAGCTACCTGCACAATATCGATCTGTGGGTGGTGATGGAGTATATGGAGGGTGGTAGTCTGACCGATGTTGTGACCTTTAACATCATGAGTGAAGGCCAGATTGCCGCGGTTTGCCGCGAGGTACGCTTCCCTCGTATGAACATTGGATGCTTGGTGAATACTAATATGTCTCAGACGCTCAATGGATTGCAACACTTACACTCGAAGGGTGTGATCCATCGCGACATCAAATCGGACAATATCCTTCTCTCGATGGAAGGCAACATCAAGTTGAGTAAGTGGCCGCCGGGTCCCATCCCCACCCCACCTTCGATGCTGACCCCAACCCAGCCGATTTCGGTTTCTGCGCGCAGATCAACGACTCGCAGAATAAGCGCAATACGATGGTTGGAACGCCTTATTGGATGGCCCCGGAGGTTGTCACGAGAAAGGAGTACGGCCGCAAGGTCGACATCTGGAGTCTTGGCATCATGGCCATCGAGATGATCGAGGGTGAACCGCCCTATTTGACGGAGTCGCCTCTGCGAGCCCTCTATTTGATTGCCACGAACGGGACTCCCACGATCAAGGACGAGCACAACCTGTCGCCCGTCTTCCGAGACTTCTTGCAGCTCGCGCTCAAGGTCGATCCCGAGAAGCGAGCCTCGGCCCACGACTTGTTGAAGGTATGTTGCGGACTCCCGCCCTTTCCATCGACCGATGTCCCCCCGACTAACGAGCATCAGCATCCGTTCATGAACGTTTGTGCCCCTCTCTCTCACCTGTCGCCCCTGGTGAAAGCTGCCCGGATCAGCCGAGCGCAGGAGAAAGCCCAGAAGGGGGGTGCATAATTAATGCCACCCGATTGATGTTCCTTATATACGCCCATACCCCTGTCCCATTCCTCCCCCAGATACCCATGACTCCTGATGTTCATATCTTCCCGATCCCCTGATGCTGATATCACATCATGACGACAATTTTTCTCTTAACGCCCTACGTTTTGTGTCCTCGCTTTTGTTGTTTTCAATCTAAAGCTCATAGATGGCGATGACTTGATGATGGAATTTCGAACTTGTTCGTTTACATTTGCTTGAGTGGGGTCGTGCACCGTTCGCCCCTGGTTTACCGCTCAATATATCATTTTCCTCTCACCGGTAACCATTACATTTCCGGCTCGTCCTCTTGTCGCGGCTGGGATGGTTGGAATTGGCTGTCCTCCGCGCATTGCATTGTCCTGATATCCGGACTGATTGCCGCCCTCGCCGTCGACAAGACGGTCGATGCCTTCTACCACGTTGTCGGCTGTCCGTGGTGCCTCTCGAGTCGAGGCCATCTGTTCCCGGCATGCGTTTTCTTTATGACTTTATGAACTTGCCCTGGTGCTGGATGTCAACCAACGTAAAAGAATCTGTTTGCTCCTCTTGCTCTGATTTGTGTCTGTTGCCGCACGAGATGATCCTTGATGTATCCATGGATGTACCTACTTCGCTATTTCCGGACCTGCGATTGCGGCCGGAGGACACGTATCGTCCCCATTTAATACCATTCCCCTGGTCGATGATGGCGTTGCTGATGTTCATGTTGATTGTTGCTCTGCATGGTTGGAGTGTAAACATTATGTCGAGTCAAGACCGTAGGATGTCGATTCTAGACAAGATTCGGAAATCACGCCCAGCTGAAGATGTAGACTCATTACTCATAAGACTATTCTCACCTTCGTTCCATTTCATACGCATGGAGAGGGATTAAATATTGTAAGGTCCTGGTCCCAGACCCAATCCGCCTGCACTGGAGAGCACCTCCCCTGCCCGTGTCGACCTCCGAGAATAGCCACTCGCACACAGCAGACTATTAGCGCCATCCGGAGGAGTAATGAGTCGGTAAGAAAGCCGCCATGGCGGCTGTATGAGGCGAAGGTCCGATTAAGCTGTTGTAGCAACCGGGCGGTGAGATGGCGTGAATACTGCGCTCCCTGGAGCTGTTTGGTTTAATGCTACTCAACGTGTACAATTAGGAACGAGGAATAGATCTTGTTTGAGGGATACGCATGCAATTTCAATCCATTAAATATGCATCCAAGAGCGAGGTACTTCCCAACTACCTAGGTACTTCAGGTGGTGGTGACCCTACGTAATGTCAACCTCGCTTAATCGGGCGTAGCGGTGCTCCGCCATCGTCACTGGTTAGGTTGCCGCCAACCCACTTCCATTCCATCGCTCTCCGCCGAACGCCCAAGTCAGCGCTGCGTCCATCTCTTCGTGCGAATCCCACCCTGGACTTCTCGCTTCTCTACCCGTCGCCTTCTCCCAGCATCGTCCGCGCCGACCCTCATCTCCCCGTCGTCGCCGACCGTCGCCACCATCATCAGTCAGCCCGTCACCACCCCTGACGGCTTCCCCGCATCCGATCTGCCCTCCCTCCTGATTGTGTCACTTCGACAGTGGGAGCTCGAAAAACAATCGTCATCCGGATCCCTCGCACACTCGAACGTCGCTCTGGGCTCCGAAGCACCGATCACACAGAATCCATCCTTCTCCGCGTTTCGTGACCGCCTCTCTCAAATTCCACGGGCCCTGGAACAACCCGGAAGTCAGCCGCAACAGCAACGACATCATCGGGTTGGGTGAGCTCCTGCTGAGGCGACATTCAGTAGCGCTACAATGTTCCGCGCGCAACAGAACGCCTTTGACGACGCCGTCGGTGAGTCATATCCTGTCACTGCCATAGGGGTGGTTTGAAGATCTGCGGTGGTTGTTGAGTGGGTGGCTAATCTGTGCTTTTCCGACTCCTAGCCAAGGCGACGGACGAAAACCTGACCTCCGAGAACTGGGAATATATTCTTGTATGGCTGCTGCTGTCTCGATTCCTAACTTTGCTTCGGAAGTTGATTCTAATGTTCGCTTCTGCAGGATGTTTGTGATAAAGTCGCTGCTGAAGAGTCGGGGTATGTTGGTTTGCGTTGGGGACTCTCCTTGCCACTGACGCTGGATGCTGACTGACGGTGTCTTTGTGTAGTGCGAAAGATGCTGTTGCTGCCTTGATCAAGCGGCTCGCGCACAGAAACGCCAATGTCCAACTATACACTCTTGAGGTATAATTCTTGCGTCTGATTGCTGTTTAGAGGTCTCTCTGTGCTGATTTGTATTTAGCTCGGCAATGCGCTCGCACAGAATTGCGGCTCGAAGATCCACCGGGAGCTTGCCTCCCGAAGCTTTACAGACGCGCTTCTCCGTCTCGCTAGTGATCGGGTGAGTGTGTTGTACTCGGGGGTTGAGGCGTTGGCTGACGCCTTCATTCTAGAATACCCATCAGCAGGTCAAGGCGAAGATTTTAGAGCGCATGGCGGAATGGACGGAAATGTTCGCTAGTAATCCCGATTTCGGAATCATGGAGCAGGCCTACATGAAATTGAAGACGCAGAGTACGTATGATGAAGTCGTCGGCGGACGGACCGAATGCTCATGCCTCGTCGTCTAGACCCCAACCTGCAGCCCCCATCGAAGCCGGTCAAGAAGGAGATTACCGATGTCGACCGTCAGAAGGAAGAAGAGGAATTGCAGATGGCGCTGGCGCTTTCTATCAGAGAGAAGCCTTCCGCTGGTCCGCAGGCTAAGGCTGAATCCAGTGCTGCCCCTGCAGCTGCAGCTGCCGCCGCCGCTACCTCCTCCGCCGAACCTGTCACGCAAGCACAAGCACAAGCTTCGCAGCCTGTTCCCTCGGGAACATCCGCCGCGACAATCTCTCGTGTTCGTGCCCTCTTCGACTTCCAACCTTCTGAGCCTGGAGAGCTACAGTTCCGCAAGGGCGATGTCATTGCCGTCTTGGAGTCCGTCTACAAGGATTGGTGGAAGGGATCGCTCCGCGGCCAAACTGGAATCTTCCCTCTGAACTACGTGGAAAAGCTGCCTGATCCGACTGTCGAAGAACTGCAGCGGGAGGCTATGATGGAGGTGGAGGTGTTTGGGCAGATTAAGAACGTGGAGAGATTATTGACCCTCCTCAGCACCCGGAGCTCGGAGCCCAACGTGCAGGACAATGACGAAATCACGTCCTTGTACCACTCGACATTGGCGATCCGACCCAAGTTGATTGAATTGATTGGGAAGTATTCGCAGAAGAAGGGTATGTAATTTCAGTACGCTGACAAGGAGACATGTGAGCTGACAACACTCCAGATGAGTTCACGCAGCTGAACGAGAAGTTCATCAAAGCGCGACGGGACTATGAGGCTCTCTTGGAGGCATCCATGACTCAGCCTACGCAGCCCCAATACGGTCGACCTGGGCAACCTCAGTATCCTTACTCCGGCCCTGGTGGCCCTGGTGGCCCTGTTGGCTATCCGCCGGGTCCAGCCCAACCTGATCAGCGATACTTCAGCCCTCGCCCCGCAGGTTCGTCATGTCCGTTCGCTCGATAATCTAGTGCCCTTCTAATCCTAGGAAGAGACCCAGCCCCTCCAACCTAACCACTCCTCGTATTACGCCCCTGGCGCGGAACAGACGCCAATGTATCCCCCGGCTTCGCAGTCCCCCGATCCTCGCAACCCCACTCCTCCAGCCGCCGCCGCCGCCGCTGCTGCACCATACCCACAGCCCCAGCAGCAGCATCCGGCCTCCGATGCTTATCCGCCCGTCCACCACAGACCTGAATCTACATATGATCACCCGCAGGAGCTGAGTACATCGGTGTATGACTCCCCGGTCGAACAGCACCACGGTGGAAGCCAGCGACCTGGGTATCCCGGCGCTCAAATCCCCACCGCTATTCATCAGCACTTCCAACAGCAGCAGCAGCAGCAGCAAGACTACTCACCGTCGGCATATACACCGGACGAATCCAAACCTTCTGGTGGACAACAGCTTCCTTATCCCGCAACCCCTGCCACGCATCAAACAGCGCCCATGCATCAGCCTCCACCCGTCCCCGGTGCGGCTGCGACACCGTACGCACCGATGAACCCCCCAGGTGGAGGTTACCAAGCATACAATCCGCCCCAGGGCGGTGCGCCAAATTCGAACCCGGCTTCCTTCTACCGATAGTTGTCTAGCTTGAACCTTTGGACCAGTCGGTGCACCATTTGAACCAGTGTCGGTAGCCATGTATACAACAAGCTCCCAGAGTAGAACAAGGGACCGGCGATGGGTTATATCTGATCCGATCGACCGCTACATCCGTTCAATCTAATCCGATTTCATCCCTGTGACCTTAGCCTGTCTTGTTGCTTGTGTAGTGCGTTTGTATTTCCTTGTGTCCGTCCTGTCTTTGTAGTCTCTGGGCCAAAGGGATCCATTGAGTAATAGGGATACACATTTCAGATTCTTTGTGCTCTCCTCCACCATCCGCCTACATAGTAGTAGATAATGCTCAGGTATGAACTCTGGTTGTGCCTGTGCAGCCTGAGGCATCAATTACTCCGCCATCGCTGCTCACGTGACGACGTGTTCACCACCTCATTATTCTCAACTCCTTCTCAGCAGTCGCCCGCGAGGCTAGGATCATCGAAGTCATCATGATCTCCGTTCCCTTCTCTTAGACTGCACACCTTCGCTATTCCAATGTTTCATACGACCGACCCTTCCCAGCCATCTCCCGCCCGCCGTTAGTGCAGCGACAGACACTCCTGCCTGACAGCTCCCCCGCAATCGCGTCGTCGGTGGATGATGCCCGGCTGCGCAATACTACGTGCAGGTGAACACAACTACGCCGACCTCTAAAGTCTACCTACACCTGTGCACTACGCATCCCCGACACCAAGTGAGCCCGCACTGGCGCAGGCAATGTCAAGAGCATGGAAGCAGACTGGGATGAATTGTCGCGCATTCCGGTGCCGCCTCCGAGCTCGCACGGTCTCCCCACGCCTGCCACAGTGGTAGCCTTCGACGATGTGACGGAACTGTTATGGGTGGGTAACGAATATGTGAGTCTTTGTGTTGCCCTCCGCGTCTGGTTTTTGTGTGACTGTTTGTTTGTTTGTCGAGTACTGACGGGCTGGGCTTTGTGTGTCTCTAGGGCCGAATCTGTTCTTTCTACGGACCCGAATTACAACGGTATACCTCTGTCCGAGCGCACCCGGCCTCGGAGGGCGTGGTGCGACAGATCCTTTTCCATGATCGGGGGGTGATCTCGCTCTCGTCGAGGAGCGTGCATATGATTACTCGACGCGGACTGACACAATGGCATATCGCGCATGAGGAGATGAGCGATTTGCGCTGCATGAGCGTCACAGCGCAGACGAATCGGATTATCGTCGCGGGGTGTCAGAAAGTCATGTTCACGATTGACCTCGACAAGGGGGTCATTGTCGATAAGCTGCCGACGGAATACAACTACACGATGATGAAAAAGAGCCGCTATCTCTGCGCGGCGACGGACACGGGCTCTGTGAATGCCCTCCACTTGACTGATTTCAGCGTCGTCAAGTCGTGGAAGGCCCACGGGACGGCAGTCAACGATATGGATGCCCGGAACGATCTGTTGGTAACGTGCGGTTTCTCGATGCGACATATGGGCTCGCCGATTGCGGACCCGTTGGCGAATGTTTATGATTTGAAGAACCTTCTCCCTCTCCCGCCGATTCCGTTTCATGCTGGCGCGGCTTTTGTGCGGATGCATCCTAAGCTGCAGACGACGAGTTTTGTCGCGTCGCAGACGGGCCAGTTGCAGGTCGTTGACTTGATGAATCCGAACTCGATCAATCTCCGGCAGGCGAATGTGTCGTTTGTGCTCGGGATTGATATTTCCCCGTCCGGTGAGGCGCTGGCGATCAATGATGCCGAGTGCATGATCCATCTGTGGGGGTCGCCGGCTAAGGTTCATTTCAACGAGATCAGCAAGGAGGTCGAGGTTGCGGATGTTACGCCCCGGCCGCCTCCTTTGGACTGGTCGTCTGATACCCCGTTGAGTATGATTGGCATGCCGTATTATCATGACCGACTGCTTTCTGCGTGGCCCAGTCATCTTGTCTTCGAGGTTGGGAGTCCGCCGCCAGCGATTGATCCGGGGGCAATCGCCTACTGTCGTCCTGCCGAGTTGGGGCATGTTGTGGCGAATACGAAGAAAACGCGTCGGTATCAGGTCGAAAACACTCGCGCGGTAACGACCGCTGAGCCGGCGTTGATTGCGCCCAAGTTCTTGAGCGAGAAGGCTCGGGAGCAAAGCAAGAAGGCAGAGGGTGCCGTTAGCGAGACGGCGGATACACTGGCTAGCACGAAACTTAACGGCGAGGCCGAGGACGACCCTCTTTTGAAATACAGTAACGTCGAGATCAAGTATAGTCGTTTTGGGGTGGATGATTTCGACTTCCGATTCTACAACCAGACGAGTTTCTCTGGTCTCGAAACACACATTGCAAACTCTTTCACGAACGCTCTCCTTCAACTCTTCAAATTCATCCCGCTGGTGCGTAACGTGGCCTTGAGCCACGCGGCCAGCTCCTGCGTCTTCGAAAACTGTCTTCTATGTGAGATGGGCTACCTCTTTGACATGCTTGAGAAAGCCAATGGCCAGAATTGTCAAGCGACGAATCTCTTGAAGACATTCAGCAGCTTCCCCGAGGCGTCGAGCTTGGGTATTTTAGAGGAGAATCTAACGAACCAGACTCTCTCTTCCGCCATTCAAGCGGTCAACCGCTTCTTCCTTACTCAGATCTCCCATGACTTTCACCGGATTATGCCGCAGTCAAAGGACCTTACCCAACGACTGACCACAGTAGCTTCCGAGTCCATCCAATGCCGATACTGCGGCAACGACATCGTTCGGATGGGAGACTCACTGGTCAACGACCTGATCTACCCGAACGTCGATCCCAAACACGCCCGTCGGAACCCCATGTTCCGTTTCTCCAATATCCTGCGGGCCAGTATCGAGCGTGAAACGCAAAACAAGGGCTGGTGCAGGTGCTGTCGACGGTATCAATCTGTGATGATTCGCAAGACGGTGCAGAGTATGCCGTTGGTGCTGATGCTGAACGCCGCGCTTACGAACCCCAATGCTCGTCGACTGTGGGCTACGCCTGGATGGCTGCCTGACGAGATCGGCATCTTTGTCGACGGCGGGCAGGTGTTGTGCTTTGAAGGCGAGGAGCTTCAGGTGCGAGTCCAGGCCATGATGCCCGGTCTTGTTGTCTATGAATTAGCCGGGCTGGTGGCGGAGATCGATATCCCTGAGCATCAGAAACCACACTTGGTGTCCTTCATTAATGTGTCCATCTCCTCTCGTGAGGCTCAGGCTCAGAATAAGTGGCACCTGTTTAACGACTTCCTTGTGACCGAGGTTGATAAAGATGAGGCCCTTCGGTTCAATCAACCGTGGAAAGCGCCTTGCGTGCTCGCGTTCCAGGTGAGAGATGCACGACATGGTGTGGACGACTCCTGGAAGAATAATCTTGATACTACCCTGTTGTTCCGTGACTGGTCTCTGAATAACGGCCGTCCGGTGGAGTCTCGAGTGACGTTGTCCGAGGGCGAAAAGCCCACGCCTGGAACCCCCATGGCGCTGGACACGGAATTTGTGGATCTGGAAAAGGCCGAGATCGACGTCAAAGCGGACGGATCGCAAGAAATCGTCCGACCCAGCAAGAGCGGTCTTGCGCGTGTGTCTGTGCTGCGTGGCTCGGGTGTTCGCGAGGGCGTCCCCTTCATTGACGACTACATTACTATCAACGATCCCATAGTCGACTACGTCACGCAGTACTCGGGTATCAAGCCTGGGGATCTGGACGTGAGAACCAGCCAGCATAATCTCGTCCCGCTCAAGGTCGCCTACAAGAAACTGTGGCTGCTGTTGAATCTCGGCTGTGTGTTTGTCGGACATGGATTGGCATCAGACTTCCGCAAGATCAACATTCAAGTCCCCAAGAGCCAGACCGTGGACACGCAGTATCTCTTCTTCCACCCCGGCAAGAGCCGACGCCTGAGTCTGCGGTATCTCGCCTGGGCCGTTTTCAAGGAGTACATCCAAGAGGAGCCCGCGGAGAACAGCGAGGGCCACGACTCCATCGAGGATGCCCGGATGGCACTCCGCCTATGGAAGAAGTTCCTCGAGTACGAGGACGCTGGCATCGTCAACCAGATCCTTGAAGAGATCTTCCGCGAGGGATCCAAGCTCGGTTTCCGACCACCGCCTCGTAATGGCGCCGCCGCCGTGCTCTCCCGCCCCGGAACGGCCGTCACCATGGCGGCCAATACTATCAACAACAGCGGCCGCAATACCCCGATTGCTCCTGCGGAGGTGACCGCTGCTGCTCCTCCGGTTGTTGCTAGTGCGCCGACGACCCCTGGGCGTGGATTCCGGCGCGCTGATGCGTTGACTCCCGGCGACGGCACGTTCTCTGGTCCTGGTGCGGGCGACTTTTTTGGGGGAAGTCCTTTGAAGTAGAATGGATGCAGCATGGTCCACTGTTATCCTCGGTTTATTTGTTCTGTTTTTCTGCTATATCCTCTGCACATGTTGATGATATGCTCATGATGGTAACGCACGTCCGCTTATACATTGTCTGGTCTGGTTGGTCGATGGGATCATACCTGGTGGTGGTGGTGACATTTATGGCAACATTTGTACCTACTACGTCGTCGAAACATGTTGGTTGGATATGGGGGCTTGGTATCAGGTACTAGAGTGATGCCAGTTTAGACAATGAATTCTGTTCCTGATTATTTGTGTTGTTACATGGTGTGGACCATGTGTAGTTGGTGAAGGTGAGCTGCCAAGCGAGCCCGTGGGGAATGACGTGGTGAGGATCGATCGATCGAACTTCCTGTGACTCCCGCCGACTGACCTTCCTCTCCCTCGTTCAACCTTCCATCCTTTCCTCCCCACGAACCCGACCCCTACCGACCTCACCCCCGAGGACGGTCCTTATTTTTTCTTGTTCCCTAACACTTCTTTCCCCCCTTCATCTCCTCTACTCCCCCCAAGAGCCCCAATCCTCTTCACAGAGCAAGCTCACTCACGATCCTACCCCGCCATCCCCTCTCTCCTACCC
>RHLO01001113.1:0-24344 GCA_003719415.1 Aspergillus olivimuriae
TTTATAGGGGGGAGGGGGAGGGGGGGGGGGAGAATATCAGATTCTCGAGTGATCGCGAGAACGAATCCGGGTGGATTGGCACGCGAGATGAGACATCCTCACTAACGAACGGGTTTGTCCAGGTACTCCCTCTTTGCGGTTCTCTATCCGATTGGAATCGGTGGTGAGTGGTGGTTGATGTACAAGGCTGCGTCGGTGACGACGAGTCCGCTTCTTGTGGGCATCTTCTACTTTTGTCTGGCGTTGTATGCTCCCGGTAGGTGTCTCTCTCTGCGTTGGACGTTTGATGGTTGGAGTTGATGAAGCTGATGGATGGTTCTAGGTTCTGTGATGATGTACTCGTATATGATCAAGCAGCGACGTAAGACTTTGGCGCAGTCGTGATTTTGACTGCTTACTTCCTTAGGACTCTTGTACTGCATGGAGTAGTGGATGCTTAGGTGCCAGTTTGGGGAGGGATCATGTCACATAAAAATTATAGAATAATCAGTCAGTGTCAAATGTTGTAGGTATAGCCACTATGCTATGGAGGTTTACTCTTCTACCATCCTGTTCCAGAAGTTTGTGCCTTCTGTATCTAGTGATAATTCTACAAGCAGACATACAGGTCATGGTGACATGCATTCTATTGTTACACCAAGTATTCGGGTATCGCTATGCACAAAAACATTCGATCAACTGTCCAATCCTCTACCCCTATACATCGATCACGTAAATGAAATGTTTCTCCGATGGATAACAAACTACCGGAAAGTAAACGCCTTCCCAGCAGTCTCACGCTTTTGCTTGCGCACGCCAGACGGCGCCTCCAGTGCTTTAGCATACGGATTGAACCGTTTTCTCGGGACGGATGCAGTCTGCGCCGGTTTGGAGTGGAGGACAGAGTCTGCAGCGTCATAATTAAACGGTTCGGGCTCGGTCTCCGGCTCTTCAGACTTCTGAGTCTCAGAGGCGGATTTGTTCTTCTTCTCCTTTCGCCGTTGCTTCTTGGATGGCTTCTCAGATACGTCCAACGAGGAGCTGACCTCTTCGGCTTCTGATGAGAGAGCGGGGGCACCTCCGTCGACGGGGGTGACCTTGCGCTTGCGGGGTCCACCCATTTCTTTCACGGTGAAGATCTTGTTCTTGTCCTGTTCTTCGGGTGCTGCGACAGGCGCTGGCGCGGGTTTCGTCGGGGCGGGGGTGCTGGTAGGCGTGAGCTTCTCGCGGGCTTCGGTGACAGTCTTCGGCATAGGTGGGAGGGGAAGAGACAAGCGGAGGGCTTCGGCGGAGGCGGCAACGGAGTATCCAGGGTGGAAAGGAGGCTCGGGGGCGTTTAGAACGTCGCCCCAGAACTGCGAAACCTCGTAGCGATCGGCTGTAGGGAACGAGTCGTCTTCCGCGGCGGTTGTCGAAGTAGATTGTTCAGTGGATACAGCGGGGATCGTCTGGTTGCCCTTGGTTGGCTTGACGTATACGTCACGCCATTCGGGACCGGTTGCACCAGCAATCTTAGCAGCTTTGATAACTTCTAAAAGGTCCGACGCTCTCTCCTTGACAATAGGCGTCACGGGAGAGAGAGTCCGGAAGAGAGTGCCCAGATCAAGAGGCATGGCCTGGGCAACCCGGAAGAGGACGTGTTTCGGGAACACGCATTGAACGCCCTCGTCTTCTGCTCTTGCGACCTCGTCACGCCATTGATGGACAGCCTTGAAAACGGCGAACTGTTCCTTGCTGACGACCACAGAGCTGCGGGTCAGATAGTCGTACCAGCCACCGGCACCTTGGCCGGTCTCCGCATCGTAAACGGGGCGTTCATGGCGCTGCAGGGCCTCATTCTTCGACCGCTCCAGGACATAGTCGATCAGGTTGTTTTCGGGGGTGGAGTTGCTCAAAAGTTCGTTGCGCAGATGGTCGTAAATGTAGAGAAGGTAGTGGGTATCAGAGCGGGCGTAATCGAACATTCCAGATGGAAGAGGCCGAATTCTCCAGTCCGCCATTTGGTATCGCTTGTCGGCCTCGAACTCGACGAACTTCTGCAAAAGATATTTGAGACTTCGCTTCGGGAAGTTCAGAGCACAAGCCGCATGGTAAGTATCAAACAGGCCGACAATGTACAATCCGAGATCCCGCTGCAGCCAGATGATGTCCATGGACGAGCCATGAAGAACCTTCAAGATACTGGGGTCGGTAAAAACTTCATTCAGCATCTGAAGCTCTTCCCTCCAAGGCTTCAGCGTATCAACGACCCAGTCCTTATCGCGCGTACTGATCTGCATCAGAGATACCAGACCATGGTACGAATGCACGTCATGATGTTCCAAATCGATAGCAATCTCCTTTGCGGTTTTCAACTCGCCCAGCATCTCCTTCACGCCCTCCACGGTATCCACAAACGTCGCAGTCGTCGACTCAAACGGCAGGTAATCGACGGGAGGCGACTCGACATAAGTAGCGGCAGGATATTTCGCAGCGCGAATCTCCGTCTCGTAAGGGTTGGGGTAACCCGCAGCGGGGTCCGCCACCTTCAACGACTTTTCCAGCGGGACCATCGCATGCGGCTTCGTCCTCAGCAATGGCTTAAATGGCGAAACGTCGGTAGTATCCACCTCACGCTCGAACTGGAGTTGGGGCTTCGGAATCTTCGACGGCCCATAGTCGTAGATACTGGGGAACTTCGACGGAGCCTTCTTCGCAGCCTTAGCCGTGCTTTGTTCCTGCTGCGACGGACTTAATCTCTTAATGACACCCGTGAACTCATCCAGACATGCATCCGCTTTCTCCAGCAGAGCATCGATCACGTCCACGACCCCGCGCCAATTATCTTCGACGGATTCTTCATCTTCCAGTGTCGGCGTCGAAAGATCGGTACCCGCGGTTGCGGCCTTCAAGATTGACGACGTCAAGGAGAGAATCCTGCCGCTTTGCTCATCGAGAGATTCGGATACCTCGCCGTTAGACGAACGGTGAAAGTTGAGATCCTCCGCTGAAAGCTGTCCAACAGTACGCGTCATCTGCACCAGCGACGACGTCAGCTGTTGCTGGAAGGGAGGGAAATCCGCAGCCGACTCCATTGTGAATGACAGGAGTAGCTGCACTTGAAGGGTTCGGTCAGGTCAGTTTATCAGTTCAGAATCAAATTGACTGTTCGACAAGCTGCGGCGACCTTGGTCTTTTTGCGCATGAGATAGAAATTATCCCGATTCGTAAAAAGTAGAAAAATCTCGGAGGTGGAGAAACGGACGTCCCGCCGATAGTCGACCGCCTGCTGTAACAGGACTAGTGGATCGTCTCCGTCTCGAATTATCCAGAAGCATGTGCTTCTACAGCTCTCACCTCCGACCATCAATTCCTCCAAAATGGCTGCCTCGATCGCCCCCGAATGCAACGAAGTCAAAGAGTAATGTTCCGCGTCAGTATATCTTTGGTGCATGCTAACAAGCCCCAGGAAGTATGACACCTGTTTCCTGAAATGGTACAGTGAAAGTACGCTCCTTCTTCATCCCAGACTGTCTGATTATCGCCACTGACTGTCGCGCAATAGAGTACCTCCGTGGCAACACAACCTCCAAGGACTGCGACGAGCTTTTCTCAAAATACAAAGCCTGTTTAAATGTTTGTGTACGAATACCTGCGACTTCGGATTGCTTCTAACCGTTCGATCTAGAAATCCCTCAAGGACCGAGGCATCGACTCGATGATCGATGAAGTTCGAAAAGGCAACAAGGAGAACGACGCTGAATATCTGCGCCGAAGTTAGACTCTCGCTCCTCGCCGATTTGAATTACGCATATTTTCCGCTTTTAGCATGTACCATATACTCGCAGACGACTCACTTGGACACGGACTATATCGACTGAGGCTCTGTACTCGAAAAGGTTAATTAGCTTGGGCTATACACTTGCACTTCAGCGTTGCTATTATAGGCGTTCAATTTTGGGTTCGACGATAACGAAAGCATCTTCTCTCCAGCGAATGTATCTCAAAGCAACTCCATTCTACAGTGTACTATATTGAAGAATTACTCGCTTATTAAATATTGCATACTCATTACAAGCCTAATTACAACTTCTATAAATCTAGAACGCATAGCTTCATTCCAGAAGAGACCACGCGATGAGCAGTCATCGATGTCCTCGTCTCCTCCCTTCTCCTTGCCCAAATACCCCGGGAACCTTGAGGATTCCATTTGCAGCCATACTGCCCCCCGACGAAGACCCGCTGCTACCGCTGCTGGATTTTCGAGGCTGCATCAGCATGGCCCAGACCTCCGCCAACCCGGCTCGGCGGGCGGGAAGCATACTGTATTGCATGCTGTAGAGGTTGCGTCGATGGATCGGAGGCACGAATCGGCCGGTGAAAAGACAGAAGATCACCCGCGGAGAGAGGTAGTGTTTCCGAAGGCGATGTCCCAGTTGGAAATACTGGTCAAACATGGATCGAAGGCCGAGGGGGATAGACTTCGTTTCATTAGCAACCAAAATGTCAACCAATAAGGTAGGGGGATGTAGAATCATAGCAAAGAAGGATAAAACAGAGCACATACCTCGAAATGAATGTATGGTATAGTAGCTACATTCGAGTCTGATGCCTTATCATGCTCTTCTCGAAGCTCGAATCTGACCCCGCCTATATAGAAGATATCTATTAAGCTTTGTTCACCGATAGCGACGTCAAATGCAACGTACCTGGTAAGCGTCGGGAATCCTTAACTCGCAGCATTAGTGCGAAAAGCGGGAAATGGTTGAGAAAGGCTAAGCAAGTATCAAATGCGACTTTCAACGAGATGATTAACATCCGTGCGGAGGCAAATGCCAGGTAGAAGACGACAACAGTTGGAAGAAGAAAGAAGAGAACAGTGAATAAAATGGTTCCAATGAGGAGTTGGTCCAGGTCGTAATCGCATGAGTCTATACGGTTTCGCAGCACGTTGCGTTTCTTGCCACGGAAAAGATGAAAAAGAGATATGATGATGGTCAGCTGCCAGTTGAAGATGCGGGCGGATGCAATGTAGAATGAGTAGATATGCACGGTCAAAATGGACACAAGATCGGAGAAAAGGGCGATCGGCATGCTTGCGCCTGCAAAGCTGGAGCAACCTACAACGTAGATAACGTGTGGTAGGTAAGGTTGCAGATTTGCGATGCAGGCTGCTTCCATGTTAGTTGAGAAATCATCACAGAGCGCATGAGACCCTTACCTGCCCAATTTTCTATCACCCACAAAAACAAATCACCCAGGAAAGCAGCAAGTTCGTTATTTAGTTTGAGACCAGCTGGCCAGTCCATCAGCCAGGATATGGTACGTTGTAGCCCTTCTACCGTCCATCCAGTAAGCACCGTGTTAATCTGGAAGGCTACCCAATTGGCATTGTCCATGATGTAGGAGCCTAGTGCGATGCCAATGATCACATCGTTGGCAACAAGCCAGAGGCTGTTATAAAACCGAATGTAATCCGGATGGCTGGTAGTCACACTTTCCCAATTGTCCTTCCTCTGGCGGAGTTTGACGTATTGGATGGGCCAGTAGCAAAACTGCTGAAGTCGAATATCTACCTGTTGAGCGGTGGCAGATATATCCTTTAAGGCTGCAGCATCAGGACGAGCGCGCCACTCCAACACCTGCAGGACAATTTCCGCGACGGAACGGTGGAAGACAAGTCCGATAATAAAGATCCGAGTCACCACTGGCCAAATCCATTGCCAGAACACATAGGAAATGCCAAGAACGAAAAGATCCCACGCAGTTGTTGCGGATTCCACGACTCGCTCTCCAACGCTCATGCTTCTTTTCACGCGGATTCCAATGAGGTGGCTATTTCTTTCCATGAGCTGTCCCATTTCATATGCGCAGTTGACCTGGTTGATTATCAGGGGAAGCGCCTGTTCTTTGTGGGATGGAACATGCTTGACAACTGTGTGAAGCTTGAGTTTTTCAACCAGTTTCCCACTTTGCGACTTGCCTTGCTCCTCTTCAGTATCAATGGCATCAGACATGGCATCGGATTTATCAGACGCAAAAGCCTTGTCGCCCAAAGCGAGAGAAATTGGATCTAGAGACATGTATTCCATCTTTGTGGGATGCGGTCGATGGAACATAATCACTTGAACGGATAGATTCGTCTCCGATGGGCAGTATATCCGCGGAACCCTGCATGAGGGATGCGTGTTGACGTATAGATGCGACGTGCTGAAAGTTGTCGGTGGATCTCGGGGATTGGTGGAGCCCAACACATGCATAGCAGACCTCCCGCAGAGGGTGAATATTCTCACAATCGGATGTGGACTATTCCGAAAAAGAATTCCAGCGCGCAGGGCATTATCAACATTTCGAGGCTGTCATGGAGACACTTGCGTCAGAAAACATGATTATCGTCGCAAATGCAAGAAGCTGCCCAGGACTTGAACTTACCTCGACATCCTCCAAAACCGTCAAGACAAACAAATCAAGCTCGGAATTGCGCCAACCCACTATGACTCCCGATGCCGACGATCGAGGGAGGTCGTATGGCCAGAATACCCGTAGCAGTCCATCGCTCATAAGCATATTGTCATCCTTCAGGCGCGTTTAAAAGGAGCCACGACGGCGCAATTGTTCTCGGGCAGAGATACCCAACGTGACGTATCGCGGGTGCTTGAATAAAAATCAGCATTATGCTTCTTCGCCAGAAACTGATGTCTTTCGCATGTTTCAAGGGTTCAATCCTCGGGTTCCGTACCAAATCGCCTTCTCTCGCAGCCAGGTGGTTGATCGGGAGGATGAAGAGAAAGAAGAAAACCGAGAGGAGGAGAAAGCCCTTAGCTGTTCGAGTCTATGAAACGTTTGAATGTCAGCCCATGCACTTGAGGATCTGTTAGGGAATTCTGCCCGAGTGCGGTGTTGTCGAGAGGCCACAGCATAGAAAGGTTGAAGGGCAGGGTAGAAAACATACCACAACACCGTGATCCCACGCAAAGATAGCTAATTCGTATAGTCGGGTGACAAGATCCCACCTAGCGGTGATATATCCCGCAACGAAGATGCCGAGTGTGAGGATCGAAAAGGGGTGCATGAATCAAGACTGTTCCGCGGCCACCTTAGTTCGCGCGCATTGCTAAGGGGCCAAGAAACGTCGATATGGAAGGTGGGGGTGAGTTGACTTTGAGAATATCACAAATTATATCGCGCTAGCTTTCACAGTAGCTGGTGGGGGGAAATGGAAAGCAAATGATGTCTGTGTCGCGTTCCCAGCGATCGTCCACGAATACAGCTGGGTGTATCCCGAAAGCAGCGTCTAGATCTCCGCGGTCGCACGTGATTTATAGATGGCCGGGCAGTTGGCGCCAACATAAACAGGTTGAACCCCTGCAGGTTACAATTTTTGGTACAAAAAGGGGAACGAATAGGAAGACACGTAGTGCTTAGACTCTATTGTCTCCAGTGACTCTAGAATTATTCATTCATGACATGCATACATAAAGATCCATAAACATACAATCCGAACGCCTAACCGCTACCTGGTGATAAGTACCCCGAAACATACTAAACAGATGCATATCTCAAAGGGCTGTGATGCCCTGGAAGACCTTATTGCCTTGCAGCTTTTCATTACCTTTGACAAGGTCACGCATGATTTGACGCTTCTCCTCCACGGTCAACGCCTTGTCGGCGATTTGAGACTTCCACTTCAGCAACATGTCCTTGAGCAGCACACTGCCTTCCTCGACTTCTTCCTGGGAGTACCCATCAACTGCCATAGCAGATGACTCCCCTTGATGTTCGGCAGACGTGAAGTCCTCAAGCTCCTCGGCCTTTTGTCGAGCCATGTTGACTACCTTATCGGGGAAGCGGACGAGCTCAGCAACATGGATACCGAAAGATTGGTCGCAGATGCCAGGTTCGACACGGTACAGAAGTGTAACCTGGCTCTGCTTGGACTTTTTGTCTTCATCGGCATTATTGGTACCGTCGCCTATGAACGCGACGACATGCAAGTTCTTGACAGATTTCGGGTATCGATCAGCAAGCGCAGTCAACTCATGGAAATGGGTAGCAAAGAGACCAAAACAGCGGATCTCCGTCACAATATGCTCCGAAATGGCCCACGCAAGGCCAAACCCATCATAAGTGCTGGTTCCGCGGCCCAGTTCATCCACAATAATGAGCGACTCGGAGGTCGCAGACTTGAGAATGTTGGATGTTTCAAGCATTTCAGCCATGAAGGTGGAGACACCCTTGAGCTGCGAGTCGCTTGCGCCTACACGGGCGAGAATACAGTCGAAGATTGTAAGCTCAGCCTCAGAGCAGGGGACGAAACATCCGGTCTGAGCCATTAAGGCGATTACTCCAATTTGTCGGATATAGGTGGATTTACCGCCCATGTTGGGTCCGGTGATAATGAGGAACGACGACTCATCCCGGATCAGCGATACGTCATTGGTGATGAAGGAGATGTCGTCTTGCATTTCCATGCAGGGGTGGCGAGCTTCCTTCAAAATCGTATTGCCGGTACCGCGTGGATGTATTTTTGGGCGAACATAGCCACTCGGGGCATGAACAGAAGCATGCGCAAAGCTCACAATCACATCAAGGTGAGCAAGTACCCCAGCAAGCTGCTCTAAAACAGGGCAGTACGACGTGGCGACGTTGACGACCTCGTGGACAAGACCAGTCTGGGTTCGGTTGTAGTTGGAGGACAGCTGATCATGCTCGCGGCGCAGGGCCTGTATAGTCGAATTGGTGAAATACACCCCATTCTTCTGAGTAGAGCACTCCTGGTACTCTCGGGAGTTCCGAATACAACCCGCCTCGTTGCGAGTTAGGCGGAAACACCAACCATGGACACGGTGATTTTCCAGGAACAATTTCTTGTCCATCTCTTGGCCAAGGTCTCGGGAGACCCTACGGTGCTCAACATCCATGTCATGACGAAGTTTGTCGAGTTTCTTCCGAATAATACGCAAGCTCTCATCAAACTCAGGCTTGATGATGAACTCGTGGTTTTCCAAGGCATCGAGATCGACTGTCGTCTCCACCATCTCCTCCAATTTCGCCAAGCTGTCGGAGTGGCTCCGAAGCTTTGCCGTGTACTCAGTCTCAAGAGGTGTCTGATATCGCTCATCCATCACATTTTCCAGGGACGCAACAAAGCCTGGCAAGCGGATCGCCACCTGGTACACGCGCACCACATCCTCCAGGTTCGCCTGCTTTCTCTGGAAGCGTTTGGCTAGTCGGTACAAATCAGGAATGGAACGAAGATGCTCTTCCTGCATAGTTTGTCTCAACTCGGTATCCTCCACAAAGGCCTCAACTAGCTGTTGCCTCTTCTCGATCTCATTCAAATCCATAAGCGGCTGCTTCAACCACTGCGCAAGCAACCGGCTTCCCACCGGTGTCTTACAGTGGTTTAGTAGTCCAAACAGGCTCATAGACTTGGATCCGTCCCGCGGACCCGGCATGAGATTTAGCGCACGAAGAGCCGACGCATCCAGCTTCATAAACTGCGATAGATCATGTTGGTAAAGCTGATACTGCCCGAAGTTTGTTGGATCCGACATGACACCTAGATACTTGATCAGGGCAGCCGCAGAGCCCATCGCGAGCTTCAGTTCCGTCTGAGGCAACGTCCCAGCGGAGTGCTCATCCCGCAGGAGACGGGTGAGATCCTGCTCGATATCCTTGACGCCGAAGTCAGCCACAGGCCGCTCTGAAATCGCAATACCGCAGGTGTCCGCGATGGTGCGGATCTTGCCCAGCTCTGCATCCTTCTTGTTGCTGTCCATCTGCACCAAGCACTCCTTCACGCCCAGCTGGATCACCAAAGACTCAAAGTTGGAGTACACATCGTTGTCGAGAAACTCGCTAACTCCCAGTTCGCGCACGCTCGCGTCCGCAAAGCAGACTCCAACACTTCTCCCTTCTGACGCTTTCGCCGAGATCTTCACCGCCAGTATGATTGGGGCTGACTCCATCGTCAGCCCGCCTACACTGCCGAGCTCATCTTCCACATCCTGCAAGTTACCCGGGCTCGCTTGCTTCACCAATTTCCAGTGGCCCTTACCGGTGCCGACATTTCCCCAGATCTCGATGCGTTTGTTGAGTCGGAACAAGGCTTCTCGAAGGAAATTGCGGAAGACGGTCACGCTGAGGGTCACGGAAGGCAAGCCGCCGGTTTCGCTGCGGCCCAGATTGCGCAGCACGGAGGTTGTCTTGTAGACGGTACGGGCGATAAATTCAGCTTCTGCGCCGTGAGCGGAGTACCAATCGCCGCGATCAAAGACACGGATGGTGTCGTCGTCGCCGGCCGACGCGAGGGACCGATAAAAGCGAATGAAGCCGACTTCGTCGTCAACCTAATTATGGGGAAACAATTAGCTGTGAGAGTGACGGACGTTTTGCAGTAGCTCACCTTAAGATCAGGTCTGGAAGACATATTGCCGGTGTGTGTCTCGTCAGACGAAGGGACTGAGTACCGGTGGATGATCAGCTCCAGCTCTCCAACAATTAATCGATGGCTCGAGACGCGCTCGGTGCCGACACGGTCACGTGTTTGCGCGTTGCGCGCCGGGAGTGGTGGGCGACGGCCAATCAGAGGGAGTCGACGTATAGTGCGGAATTGACCTGTACGAAGCGTCCCATTTACTACCTAGGTACCTTTCGATCAAACTGGTGAGGGAAAATCTCAATGGTGCATTCAAAGGGCTCGCATACGTTCTCTAAGGCCCTTGGTCTCCGTTGGGAGCCGATTACTGCTGGCATGTTTGCGGGGACTCGGTGCACATCTCATCTACAGATGGGCTGAAACGGTGTCGCAAAACCAGTCTTGTTGTATGTGCCATCGGTTCACTTATATTCAAGTCACCGCATTTCTTTATGCAGTTTTTGTCTATCGAGAAGACTCTATCATGGTGCAGAAACATCTGTTCGAACTATGTGCCGTAGCATTCGATGGATTATGCTGTTACCCCGTCGCGCATGGAAGATGTTTTGCAGGGGCTGCACTGAAGAACGCCATGTAATATACGAAACCCAATAAGGAGTTGCGACGAAACTTGCAGAAATGAAGGCCAGAAAGGAGCAGTTTCCAGCAGCGGCTGAGCGAGTATTGGCACCGTCGATTGCCGCTTGAAGTTGGTCCAGGTAGACTTATACCATGAGCTCATTCAAGTACTGATCCGCCAAAGAGAGGTTAGGTAGTGACGCTTGGTATGGAAGATGAATGAGATTGCATGCTAGACGTAGCTGTTTGTTTCTTTGTAAGATGTTAGCAAGTCATCCGTTGTGGTGAAGTAATGGTTGGGGATGCCTGAATCTATGGCTCTGGTGATGTTATTATCCGGAACAACTGGACAGGTCAGATGAGTCCGTCGAGAATAGAGAAACAAGTATAGTTTGTCATGTTGAGTTGGTGGAGAGCCTGAGTTTGGGCGACAACATTCTTATTGCCGGAGAAGACCCAGTGGAATAAGGCATGGCACTACCGGCAAGGCTGGTAGTGTTAGTCCCTTGACATTTGATGATGTTCAGTACAACCTACAAAAATTCTTGATGGATGAGTAAGGTAGGTAGTCATTTCTGAGGTTATGTTCTTGGGACGTTCTGATCAGCAGACAACGTGTGGCTTGGCGGCGTGTGGCGCCGAAATCCCCGATATGGAGCTGGAACCCCCAACTTCAGCAACTCGCGGTCGCTCCATCTCCGGTTACCATTCTTCGTTGTTCCACGACTGATGCAGCCTCCCCGTTGACCGTCAGGACGCTTGATTAAATAGCGTAAACGCTCTTGCGCTTCTCTCTTCCTCTCTACCTTGCCTTCTCAACTCTCCATCCACCACGTACTGGTCCTCCGCGGAGCTGGCAGCCTAGACACACGACACTGTAGACCTCACCGGTCTCCCTCCCAATACCCCATCAACAGCCGTCACATCTAGTTCATGCCCCCACGCCGACGGGCCCCTCCCGCAGGGGCCCGAACAGAGCTTCCCCCGTTGATCATCGTGCGCAAGATCCTCGTCCTCCAGCTGGCTTATTATGTCACCGCAACGGCGCTGATTCTGTTCACGGCCGTGATCTACGGCACGCCATTCTCCCTGGACCTGATCTTCAACTGGGAGTCAATACGAGGAGACACAACTGTTGGGTGGATGTTGGGTCTTGTATGGATAATAAACAGCATCCTAGGGTGGGTGATTGACCCTGTAGCGCCACTGGGAGACACTCCGTCTTGCTGACCTTTACCGTTGCCAGCGCGATCTTCCTCCTTCTCTTCGTCGTCCGCTCGAAACTAATCCCCGATTTCTCGCTCACGCTTCACTTCGTCCACCTCATCATCACCTCTTTCTACTCTCACGCGATCCCCTCTAATATGCTCTGGTGGGGTCTACAATGCGCCAGCGCGGCTGTGATGACATTTGTTGGCATCTGCGCTTGTCAGTATCGGGAGCTGCGGCCCATCAGCTTTGGCGGAATCGCAGGAACTGGCACCACCAGTCAACCGTCCGGGAGCTCGCAACCTGCAGCCGAAGATAGCCAGTCGTCCCGAGGCCGGGGGCGTGCGCGCGATCTAGGCAGTGGCAGTGGAGAGTATGAGTTGGAAGAGATGAAAACGAGGGGTGATCAGGCAGTATAAAAACTGCCTTCTCTCCTCTTTTTCTTCGTTGCACTTTTCGTCTCTCTTCGATTGCATGATTCTCTGTGGCATTCCTCATGTTTTCTTTCTCCTTTGATGCCGTTGTGGTCGGTGACGAAGACCGTTATGCATACAGGACGATTCCTCCTTGCATTTTTCTGACCTCTCATATGTATACCCTTGTTAGGTGGTTGGCTCACCTGTATAGATGGCGTTTCTTGGTGGGGATGTCATCCCTTTGTTTCTGTGGGAGGAGTATCATATGATGACGAACCTGATGATCCGGGCGCTGGCACGAGTAATTTTCTGTTAATGTGCAGGCACATGTGTATTATTTCTAGTCTAGTGTGAAATGAAGAAAGACCGGTTTTATAGAATAGTATGCTATCTAAAGTACACGGAATGCGGGATCCAGCGGAAATGCGCCCCAGGTACAATCACCCGGCGCCTTCTGGTGATGACATGCTGGGCGCCCTCTGGGAACAATTTGTTCTGCCCGCTCGGCGGGATGCGCCTATGAAATCGCCTCCAAATCCCATCGAGTGGGGATTCCGATTCCCACCAACTGATAAGGCCGAGGCGGGGGGACCGATTTCACGGTATATCTACTAGTAGTACAACCTTCAGACGATAGCAACCTCCCCGTTGTCAATTTTCGCATCTCTTTCTCTTCTACAGACCATCCTGCCTTCAACCGCATCACCATGTCCACCGCCACCGTCACCGAAACTGCCCAGCAGAAGGTCGTCGTCACGAACGACAAGCCGAACGACCTCTACTCGGCTGCAGACGCCGATGCCACCTTCCAAGCGACGGCGCGTGGGGACCGTGCCGGAACGCTGAAGCTCCCGGGCATCCCGACCTTTACAGACCCCTACGAGCAGCGCAAGTGGATGAAGGAGCATATGGCTGCCGCTTTTCGATACTTTGGCAAGCTGGGATACAGCGAGGGCATTTCCGGACATATTTCCATGCGTGGTGAGACTCTCTCTAGTCCTGTCACTCGTGTTGATGTCGGCTCTTCGGAATGCACGCTGATGTATATCTTCTAGACCCCGTGCTGAAGGACCACTTCTGGATGAATCCCTACGCCAAGCATTTTTCCGCCATGAAGGCCTCTGATCTGGTCCTCGTCGATGAGGAGGGCTTCGTCACTGAGGGCGGCAACCAGGCTCCCATCAACGAAGCCGGCTTCATGATCCATTCCGAGATCCACAAGGCTCGCCCGGATGTAATCGCTGCGGCGCATACTCATGGCGTTTACGGCAAGACGTGGAGCGCGTTTGGAAAGCCGATCGAGATGATCTCACAGGGTATGTCACGATCATCCAGCATCACCGGGCAGATGAACTTTATGGAGATGTACTGATCAATGGCGGTTCATGAGCAGACGCCTGTAACTTCTATGGTAGGCTTGGCGTCTATGACGACCATGGAGGTGTTGCGTTGGCGCAGGAGGAAGGTCAGCAGATCGCCGCGGCTCTAGGAAAGGATAACATCGCTTGTATCCTACAGAACCATGGGTAAGCTTTTTCTTTACTCTCTGCCTACCTTACGAATACGTGGGATAGGAGCTGATCAGGTCTCTTACGTATGTCTAGTCTGTTGACCGTCGGCCGGACTGTCGACGAAGCGGCATTCCTCTTCTCCAGTTTGGACAATGCCTGCCATTCACAGTTGTTGGCTGATGCTGCTGCCGCGGGTGGCACGCCAAAGAAGATTATTGCCCATGAGGTGGCGCAGTACACGGCTGATGCTGTGCAGAATCCGGTGAGTGTTCTTCAAAGTGTTTTGCATATGATGATATATGTTGGTTGAGCTTACTGACGCTGTGTAGCATAACTTCTTCACCGAGTTTCAGCCGGAGTTTGACTTGATTGTGGAGGAGAGCAACGGGCGGGTGCTGCAGTAGTGGGTAGCTTTCTGGGATGACACGATATTACGGTTGACCTTGCCCTGAGTGATTGCACAATCATGCCTGTCTGTGATTATATGAAACGAGACACGATCAATGCTCAGTATCGGGCCCTAAGTCTATATATTTTCCTGTTGTTTACCACTGGTCTTTCACGGGTCATAGATCAACACTTTAGCCCATCAGTATCGGGGCAACTCCACCATGAGCTGTGATAGGCAAGGAGTGGCATTAATTCAACAACTCGGCTGGCGCATACTGTTCATCTTTAGACTAGGGTAACTGACACATGACGACCTCACGTGTGCTCGGATATATATATGTTGGCAAAAGGTCAACTGCTTGACAGTTTTCTTCCGGACCGTTAGAGAAAACACTCCACGGTACATGACTCCCCTCAAGAATCTACATGATGATGAATACGTAGAAGTAATAGACATGTTTTTCACTCATGTCTGCTAGAGCAAGTATTGTTGGTTTGAAACTTTGGAACCTGTTACTCGTACTACTTGGCTGAGAATTGCACTATAGGACGACAGTGCATTTGAATATGTCAACGATGGGATGTAGTATTGAGGACTGTTCTACCCATACAGTGTTAGACTTACTTTTATGCACGACTTCCTGTGCTACAGATTAGAGATGAAGCTCCTAGGTAGGCACAGAGTCACCCAAGTATACATGGCTGAGTCATCTTGATAAGCGATTACCCAATCCGGACTAGTGCGAACGACACATGGCGTGAAAGAGTGCCAGTCATCCATCCATGCGACTCCAAACATACTCCATACCTCCATTCATGCTCCAATCTGTCTTTCTCCTGGATCCATCGGACACATCACACTGCAGGTCCACTCAGTTAAGCTCCTGCTCCTACCTCCTTGGTCTTGCAGATACGCCAACTTGGTTGCCTAATTGATCGTGTCGGGGGAAACGGTGATACCCAAACTTCCGTTGGCCCAGTCCCAACCCTGGTCCGACTGTATACCATCACCAGATCTTCTAGCTTCTGTCTGTCTGTTCCCGGATTCAGTGCCTCCGGAAGGACCGTGGAAAACCTTAAACTGCTGCCTTGACCATGGCGGAAGGCGAACCGTCATACATAGATTATGAGGCCTTCCTAGACCCGAGCTTCTCACCCGCCTCGTTCGCCAATTCATTGGTCGTAGCCACGAACAATGCGACAGACACACCGCTGGATCTGTCAACCCCGCTTTCACGGGTACTCTTCGACCTCCAGGAGATCGACACCCATATTCACACATTGACCTCCAAGTCAGCCCTCCCGCTGTTGACGCACACGCGCGACCAAACCGCCGCCGCCGGCCACATCCTTCAGGAGGTGGAGGACCAGGTCTCCTCCGTCACGCAGGGGTACCAACGGCTCGAGAAAGAGGTCTTGCGCAAATGGGAAGCCGCCGATGAGGCCCGTGTCGCGGCCGAACAGTCCCTCGCAACGGTGCGATTAGCCCGAGCCGTTGCGCGCTGTCTGACTCTGGCCCGACAGCTGGAAAGCCAGCTTGCTGAGCTCACGTCGCGTGGCGGTGGCAGCGCCGGGACCACCACCGACGGGTCATCATCCCCCGCCCCTCCCGCGAGGGATGACTATCGCACCTTGGAGCGAGCGGCCACCACGCTGGTCAGTCTACGACGGATGTTTTCGGCTACGGAGGTGGGCGAGGAAGGGCACGGTCTGGACCAGGTGCGCGTCACCCGCACGTTGAGGAATGAGCTGGTGATGCCGGCCGAGAACCTGGTCAAGTCTCGAGCGCAGCAAGCCATCAATCGGTTTTCCATGTCCGTCGTCTCCGCCCCCGGCGGCGGCGGGGGCGCAAGCTCCCATTCGCAGTCTGGCTACAAGCAGGCCCGAGATTCGCGAGCGCGTTTAATCTCTGCAGTCACCATCTTGTACCTGCTGTCTCCGCTACCCCGGGACCTGAGCGCTGGTTCCGCGTCCGAGTTCCAGCCGGAGCTGCTCCTTTCGACCCTGCAAGGGTACATGAACACGGCGTTGGTGTCCTCGCTGAACGCTCTGACCAAGTCGCTGTCTATGTTGCCTTCGTTGGAGCGCACGCTCGTCGAGGTGTCGGCCAAATGCCAGGATATCTTCGCGCTGGAAGCGATTCTCAGCAACCTGCGTCCGCCAGCGCATCCGCTGCTTCCCAGCAAGGGGGACCAGGATGCGGCTCAGACGAACCTCCTCCAGCCGCTCCACAGTGCACTGGATACTTCGTCTCTGCCCTCCTACTTCTGGCGATCCCTAGCATCGTCTCTCGCTAGCCGGGTGCAGGAGATCATCAGCCGGGGTGGAGTTTCCGCACGAACCTTGCGGTCTAATCGAGACCGATTGAAGAAGGATATCAGAGAGTGTGTGTTGCGGGGGTCCCAGCTTCCCCCATCGATATTAGGGATCGAGAAGAGCCGACAGGGAGCGGATTCCGGGACGGGCAATTGGGAGCGAGAAGCGGCGGTGATGGTCAGCTCGGTGGTGCATGTGTTGGAGCGATAAGATGAAAGCCTCCACACACCGGAATTGAAACATGATGACACGAGAAATTAATTTAAAACTTGCATACCACCACCACTGCCAGGGCCAGTGCGAGTGTCTAGATCGGTAAATGAGTAAACAAGCGAGAATTATATGATGTATAGTCACTAGTACTACCTTAGTACCTAGAGGTACATTCCCGTGAGTACCTAAGTAAGGAATATAGAAGATTACCAGTACCGCACAGACCCTTATCACACACCAGCCTATCCTCCACAATCACACCTGACATGTGAACATGCATGTTGGGGATGCACCCAGCTCCGAGTCAGTCTGCGTGTCTTCTGCGTGTGCTTACAGCTGAACAGGTATCAAGAAAAGCTGAATGGGTATTAGAGCTCGAAGACCTGATTAGCTTCTGATACCTGTTCAGTTAAGTCACGAGCAGAGGTGAATAGGCATCAAAACCTCAGGCAGAGATCTCTGATACCTGATAATCTTTTTCTGATACTCCTGACTCGTTCAGTTATCGCTATCTGACCCCTTTCAACGTAAAGATGAGATAGGACCTCGGAATATCAATATCACGGACCCGAACACCAACCTTCAGCTTAAAGCCCTAGCTTACTGCTTCAATTTCTCTGGAAGAATGTTGACTTATTCTGAAGAACCTTGCTCGTTCAAATCTGTCCTTACAGACCGCCCGTTTGCAACCTATAGCAACACAATAATTTTCAAAATCGCTCTACTCGCGACAGCATTCTATAGCCATGGTGTGTAGAGGAGTCTGGAACATGCGCACCAACGGTTGGTAAAATGGGGTTCATGTAATTCTCAGGTCGCTGATTTCTTTTCCCAGGAGAATGGTATCGCTCCTATAATGAACGTGGGCGGATAAGCCCCCCCGATGATGAATCAACCTTCCAAAGTATCAAACAACTGTGTGACCAGCCCGGCCGTGCTATAAAGTGGGAATCGGTTCCTTTTCCCAGCCCTATACACCCAAATCTGGATTATGTGTACACTGTCGACCAAGACGCAGGTGTTTTCATAATCTCACTCTGGAAGGAGTTTAACGGAGTGCTACGGCCGAAGTCAATATGCATCAATCTGACCGAGCTCTGTGCGTCCTCTAGGCTGTTCATAAAGCATTCTCTCGAACAGCCTACATATATGCTTGATAATACTTCCTGTCGGAGGCCGCCGATCAGTACAAGTCTAGCTTTTGGAGTGCTTGATATTGATTTGGGCCTCCCCACACCCATGAATGAACTACAGGAGCGATTTTTCACCGACTTCGTTCTCATATGGCGCCACTATATCGATGACCCCTTGACATGGAGATACACTTCCATTGTTTTCAGGGTGTTCAGTATAGCTTTTCTCCGTCTTGCAGCTTGGGATTTCGAACTATCTCCTGATAGCAATGTTGAACTTCCAATATCCTTCAAATTGATTCCTTCTTGGACTTATCCCGAAACAGACATATATTGGTTTCATGGTTTTCTTATTGTCCTGCAAGAAAGCGTCGAATCTGATACTATGGTCAACAAAGCTCTCAAGAAAGCGAAATCATATATAGACAAGTATGGTGGGTCCCGCGATGTTTACTTGATTCTCATCTCACCGCACTATGTTACGTTCGTGGAGATTTCACACGGTGTCCTTTTGGCCTCTAAGAATATTGCGCTACTCGATAGTTTTTCAGCAGTTAAATGCTCACCTGGATTCCGCGCTCTTACCCGGGTTATAACATCGGACTGTTGGAAAAAGCCCGTGCTTGACAGAGAAAAGTGGGAATGGAATCTTCCATCTGAGATCTTTCACAAGATCCTACATGAAATGGACCCTCGAGACACAGTATCATTTTCACAGGCCTCTTTTACCGCTTCACAGTGCTATTATCACTCGATACCCCAGGTCAAAGATACTGTCGTCCTACGGTACCCCTCATCTATACCTTGCTGCGGTATACGTGGGGATCTAGAACAAAATGGTGTCTGTTGTCTCCAATGCTTTTCATGGCAACATAGAGGATGTATTGGTGCCGAATATCGACTCTCCAATGGGCAATTCATTTGCGTCGACTGTCGGAAAACTCCAAGCTCTACGACATTTTCCCCGGGTGATCTGAATGGTGTCAGCCGCCGGAAAAGCAGAACAGCCTGTCAGGTTAGGATGTGGGGGCTTCCAAAATCACTTCACCTTCGACTCTCTCAGCCTGCTCATCTACGGAAAGAGCTACGGTTTCTAGGAAACCTTGTTTCCGTCGAACCATGTTTGATAGATTATACTGTTCGATTTAATGGCTCATTTTCGGGACTGGCGTACGGCGTGGAAAACGGATTCTACGTAGTTGGCAGAGTGCCCGGCTGGACCATCCCATATTCCACAAAGAATGACCAAGAAGGACTATCAATAATGAAATGTATGTAAGCCAGCCCTCGAAAACCCTAGCACTTGCCTCAGCAAGACACCGGTGAAAAGCATTTATCGAGCGGGTGGGGTATCGTTTGCCATGTATCTCAAGATCCGATCAATCGCAAGAATGTAATTACCCCGTACGCGCATTGAATGACTTCTGCTGTGCTTGGTTGGGTTAAAGTGTCTGGAGTGCATATAGTATCAAAAAGGCTGTCATCGTCTACCTAGTTAACTCCATTCTCCGAGTTTTCTGCCCTCCGTGGTTTGATAGAGGAAGAGATGCAATTGGACTGTAGCGTGGTGAGAAGGTTGATAGGAGGATGTGGGCGAATCACCTTGGAGGGAGCACCTTCAAGTGGCAACGACCGAAGAAGCCGGGCAAGATAGAGGTCCTCATAGCGTTTTTGAACGGTGGATCTATTCTGACCTCCCTAGCTGACAAAGGAGGTAGGTAGAGCAGAGTTTCCTATGTATCTAGGGCAAAGTTGGAGCTAGTAGTACTCCGTACTCTGTACGAGACGCATCCCAGAAGCGTCAGATGACAGAGAGCAAGGAACCGTCGGAACCATCTGCGGAGGTTGTCAGACTCTATTACGGAGTACTATTATAATTTATTATTCCCCGTCTGGAGCCTCAAGTCAGACAGACAGACAAATGCACGCGCACGAATCCTTTGATGATTTGTCCTGCAGTCTATCCTGCCCCTCCGACGGTTAGTTTCGGCCTTTATCACATGTGGTTGATAACTGCTATCTTTTCTTTTTGTGGACTCTCGAATCATCCTTTTTTATTTCTATTTTCTATTTTCTATTTTGTCTGATGCGTCAGTCATGCATGATACGGCGATGATGTGCAGGAGAGAGGAGAGCGGGGAGAGAGGGGAATATCCCTCTTCTCGTGGCCTCTGTGGCGAATCGAGTGACAGTAGGAGGTAGTCTCTGATAGCCTTTCCCCCGACAGGGACACCAGGAAAGTTCCATGGGTATCAGGATACTTTTGTGGCTCCTGGGGGGATCCATGGCCGGGAGGATAGAGGATGACCCGATCTGGTTACGTAGAAGAGTTGGGTGTCTACCTAGGTACTGTCTGTCCTGCGTATCCGGCTCAGGATGGTAGGTAGGTAGGTACCTTACCTGCCCGGCAACCGATGAACAAGGTTGAGGGTGTTATAGTACGATGGGGATGAGTGAGGGGGAGGGAAGAGGGGCGTCCAATCGGTCTCGAGAGGGGTAAGTTTGACGAGATCCCGACCATGGGAGGGAGCCTGATTGAAGTACTTATTCTTTGTGGTGTACGTAGTCTTGATGAAATCATTCATCTACTTAGTACCTACTACAGTACTGACTCCTTCCTTCGTCCTGTGTCCTGTGTCGGGTGCTATGATCGATACCTATGGACTAGGTCCGACCCACTCGATCTCCGCACTATACGTAAGTCTGAGGTCGAAGTACCTTATCCTCGTAGGCGGCAGAGTCTCGAATAGAGTAGGTAGGTAGTTGGATGAGGGGCAGGGGTCGGTCAGAGCGTAGGTACATCCTACCTAACTACTTCCAGAGCTAGTCCATAGAAGTAGTCAGACAGCGCGGGAGGGCGGCGAGTCAGGGTCGCCGGTGTCACAACACATGCGACTAGTTCACCCTTTGAGACTGAGACTAGAGCAGGTACCTGCCTGGTACCTAGCGGTGGCCGTGCACCCACGCCCCGACGAGTCGGGACGATGGACGCCCTCTATCGATGTACATATGTAGGTACCTTGTTGGTACCCCGCTCGCTCGGGCTGATAAGGATGGGTACCTGACTGTAGGTATCTACCTTACCGCTTACCACCACCTCTTGTCTACTGGCTCTTGTCTACCTACAGTGTGTGTGTAGGTTGCTACGTAGGTATGCTCGTCAGTCATGAATCCCTTCCTCGGGACCAGAAGGACCAGGGAAGGGAATCAGACCACTGATCTACCTACCATTTCCTAGGTAGAGACCGGTTGATCAAGATTCGACAACCAGGGCGGGGAGGGACAGACAGCACTTCATCCGGATCTGACAGGGCAAAAACCGGATCTCGTTCATGTACTTTTTTCCACATAGTACTTGATTAGTATTGTTAAAATATTCACGATTATTATTGATGCTTACCTACCAAGGGACGACGACGCTTACATAGGTTTACACCCCTCTTCACTACTGCGGGTGGCGTTTCAACGCCGAGTCTTACGCCCCTCTCTTCCTCCGCCGCCCCGTCACTACCACTATTACTATCAGTATCACCACCACTCGGTCATCCGACTATGTGGGTAGCTGTGTCCCGAGGTGGAGAAGTGGATGGCAAGTATCAACTAAGGATCCTAGTGATGGTCAGATGGGATGGGTGGGGAAAGGGGCAAATCCGAATTATGACCTGGCACTGGTACGGGGAAGCGGATGACGGACGGACTCCTACTCCCCGGACAACCGAAGAGAACCAAAATAGTCAAAGATGGAAAGAAAGAAAGAAAGCCCTGCAGTGGTGTTGAAACCGGTGGGCCATCCTGGTCGCCGTCGATCCCCCTCAGGTGGCGGGAGTCGGTAAGCAGTAGTAGTGGTGGTTGTAGTCACTCATCGGGGTTGTTAGTTCCCCGCCTTGTCCTCAGATGAATGGTCCCTCATACATACGTCGGTAGTGTCTTACGACGGCGGTGTAGGGTCAGGTATCAGGAGCACCTGGGCAGGGCAATTTCCCGACAGAGACTAGAGACGGAGGCAAGGTACCTCCACGATCAAAGGCCGGTCACACCAATGGGAGGGTCAGGATGGGGTGCCCACAGGGCGACTAATGCATGGTCTGCGTTATCCTCGATGATCTCGGGCCAGGTTCGGTGTAGGTACTCGAGGGGGTTTTCTTTTTTCTGTGCCCCGTTCTTTTGTTCTATCTTGTCCCCTCTTGTGTCCTGGTCTGATTGGGAGGGGTTTGATCGGTGCTGTACGCATCATGAATTATGATTGACCAACTCGATGGAACAGACCCATGCTCTTCCCGAGTGAGGCACATCATCGCTCCCTGGTGTGGCGTGGGAACAACGTCGGCGTTTCAGAGTGTCTCTCTATTGTCCACTCAGTCCTCAGGAATGAATGCATCACTAACCACTAACCACCCTATCGTGTTGGACCGAACCAACCCCGTCAGCCAGTTGCAGCGAGGTAAATGGACGTAACAACCTTGGAAGTAAAAGGATAGTGCCTCGTCGTGGTTGTAGTAGTGGCAGTGGTAGTACTACTACTAGTCTCCAGACGAGTACATCATCAACCACTCCAATGACATCGACGGGGATGAAGCTTCCACCGTTTTCCGGACCGTTTTCAGAGAGGCAACGAGCGGGTTTCGCCTCCTTGCCCACAAAGTCGGGAAGAATAGAATTCGATTGTAAGTTTTAGGGTTGCCGGGTAACTTTGGACGAAACTCTGTCAGATCTAGGGTCCGACTCCACTCGCCTGAATGCGGCCGTGGTGTTTGGGTCCAGGCTTTGGACGACCCTTTGCGACCAGGAACAAGCTTCGCTGTGAGGGTGACGCGGTCATTCTGGAGTGTCTGTGTGGATATGGGCGGCAGGGGCCTCGGAGAAGATATACATATCAACATCGATCCAGGTCGGATCCCTTGAAGTGACGGGGCTGCCGAGGGACGTTGGGAAACTACACCTACAAGGTTCCTTATCTCACACGCGGATCTGCATGGCACGCGCTCGATCCCACACTAGACAACGAGGCTGGGGGCGTGAGGAGAAGGCGCAGGAGAAGAGGGGGAATGATAGCGACGACTCGGAGATTTTCGAGCACCTCAGGTATCGCCTAGGAATTCCCTCGCTCTCTGTCTGCCTGTCTTACGGTCGTTCGTATTCCTGTGCCGAATCTCATTGTTCCGGCGTGCTGGGCCACTGGGGAATCCAGTTAAATGGCGCCGATGGCTCAGACGGCTGACGCTGGATTGGCGCATCTGGTCCGTCCATCGAGGAATTTTGGGTTGGTGGCTTTGACGACGACGATTGGTCTGTTCTTATTTTTTGGTTGTATCATTTTTACCTTTCTTTCCCCTCTCGTCCTGTTCGCGAGGCACCTCCCGTCTCACCCGAGTGATTGTCGAGGTAGATTATGGGCATGGCCCCGGACGAGGTACCGGTCATCGCCGGTTCGATATGCCGTTGCCGCTGGGTTTGGGTCCGACCCTGGCGACCATGGAGTATGGATGGCGGAAGACCATGGCAGACGGGGGAAATATCATCGGAACGAATGAAAAATCCCACGACAAAAAATACAAGAAAAGAAAAAGAGAAAGAAAACTAAGAAAATAAGAAAGGAAGACGAAAAAAATTATGGACCAGAGAAGTAAATGTCCGAATGGTGAACGTCACAACCACACCATCCACCCGGAGGACCCGTGCGGGGCGTGCCTCCGGTAGGCTCAGATGAATGATTCATGAAAGCGACTGCCGACGACGCATCCCAGGGAATGGAGAGGCCGATTAATGGAAACCTCAGCCGATGAGCTCCGCCCTGTGCCCGGTCGGCCACACCTGGTACGCTGACCATGGGGGGAAGTGCCTGGTGCCTCCGCCCTGGTCATGGGGGAGACCGATTCGAGACCCAGGATCGAAGCGGCGACTCCATGGGTCGCTGGGAGGAGACCAGGGTCGAGACCGTCGGGTTGGCGGTGCCAGCCTTACCGGTTCATCCAAGACCTGGACCGTATTCTCTCAGTCTCTCGCTGCTGCTCTGCCACGGCTTCTGCTTCGGGGAGGGTTCCTGAGACTGCGTCTGATGGCACAGTCATCAGTCCCTGGGACGGCGAAAATGCGTGGGGGTCTGTTCGAGGGCGAGAGGGACCGACAGGGTCGGGGGGGTTGTCTGGGATCTCGAGGGGGTTGGGACCTGTAGATAGATGGGGGAACAGAGGAAGTATAT
>RHLO01001114.1:0-10192 GCA_003719415.1 Aspergillus olivimuriae
GGTTGGAAGATCCGAAGTGGTTCCTGGGGGAGGGCAATCCCCATGTGGTGAAATCTTCTGCACACAGATCACCTAGCCGACACGAGATCCACCGGGAGCTGCGTTCCTTCAGTCGGGGGGTCTCTGGAACCTATCATGAGGGTTGTTCCCCCCGGGGGATGGTCAACCACCGACGAATCTGGCTCACGCGTCCTGCTTCGGGAGCAATGGCCGTGGAGAATTTGCGGAGGGGTCTCCACGAGCATGGCGATTCAGCGACACACGGTGATGGTCATGTCGGCAGTCGACCTGACTGGATCGCCGTCGGCCAGTCCATTGGCCGAACCAGCAGTGTTCCTGTGCCGGACCCGACTCGACCAGGTCAGACGCCTGGCCTTGCTAGCCGACTCCGACTCCCGACGCTCGTCGGGGAGGAGGAAATTGGGCGCATTAAGCCTGGCCGGGGCGGGATAAGTCTTTTGCAGTGGAGCTTAATTGAACAGAACTCTGGATAGGGCCGCCTCCATCCACTGAACAGTCGCTGCTAGCCTCTTGGCTGTCGCGGCCGTGGCAAGCCTCTCGCGGCGATCGGATTCGGATTACTCGATGGCATTATTCCTCCTCTTCTCGGGGATGGTGCTCGCCATGGAAAGCACCGTTGGGATTTGTCGCTTCCGTCCGGCCAGGATGTGGTGGAAATGCCGGTTGGGACCAACAGTGGTCAGATAGTAAGTAGTCCATACTCCGGAATCAGCATCGGTACGGTAGTGCTCGGAATCTCCGAGTCACGTCTACCGATCCCTGGATGGTTGGCAGCAACGCTAGTCCACAACCATGCCGTATATCCCCCGGATAGAGGCGGCTCGATGAAGCCTGCTCGGGTCTTGGTCGTTTCTGAATCATCATTTCCTTTCTGGATCGGCTGTCCTCCCCGGGCTTCCCGGCCGCAAGTACTACTACTCCGTACTATGTAAGCACTCTGGACCAGCCGGGGCGGTGGCCGACCCGACACAAGAAGCCTCACGTGCCAAGCAGCCGGGTCGCCACTGTAGCCCCGCCATCGCTCCTTTCGTCCCAGTAGTCATCAAGATGGCCGACTCCGGAGAGCACTGGAGGACGGTCTACTACTACTTCCCGGCACACGTCCTTCGCTGGCACCCGCCTCTACCCATCGACCTGACCATCCCGGGGGGCGTTTCCTGCTCCTCCCCCTCACATAGAACAATTGATCCGGTGGAACTCGTGGTGCTTCCCCACCGCATCCCCAACCACACCAGTCGGCGCAGCATGGTGGATGACCGGTCGATCGAGCTTGACTGGCTTATGAATCGCTGACTATCCCGGGACGCACCAGTGTTCCATCAACCAATCGGCCGTCGAAGTCTCTCAGAGAAGGTGTCCGAGTCCCTAGGGCCCGCGCGTCTGGTACCGCCGTGATGCCCCGGACGCCGGCGACGTCAGGGGGGAAGACCCTGGTCTGTCGCGTCTGTCAGAAAGCCTTCTCCAAGGC
Organism: Aspergillus olivimuriae; assembly: GCA_003719415.1. Taxonomy (NCBI): domain Eukaryota; kingdom Fungi; phylum Ascomycota; class Eurotiomycetes; order Eurotiales; family Aspergillaceae; genus Aspergillus; species Aspergillus olivimuriae. The sequence continues at coordinate 1,490 of RHLO01001114.1, forward strand.
CGAACATCTGAGGGTAATCATCACCGCCTGTCATCCGAGGTGGAGACCGTGCTAACACCGGCAGTTAGAGACATGAACGTTGCCGTAAGGATACCCTTTGACTGGTTGGCCGCGGCGCAGGTGGATCGCCCTGTGCCGCCTGCCGAGATGAGAGCATGATCATTGATCATCGTTATGATTCTTGTATCCCGCGCATGTACAAGGAGTATAGCCGCTGACCTGATGCACGCCTATCAAAGACACCGGCTCCAAGCCCTTCATTTGCAAGCAATGTCACCGGCCGTTTGCCCGCCAAGACGCTCTCACCCGTCACGAGAAGCTGCACATCAGGGCTGCTCACTCGAAACATGCCCCAGCCCCATCGGCGCAGATGGTTCCCGCCCCTCCCTCTCGAGACGTGACTTTTCCTGCATGGGAGACAGATAGAAGCACGACAGATGCTGCAGTACCGGCTTCAGTCGACTCGGTGCCCAGTCACACATGGGACACCACGACCCCATCCGATCCCGCGTCCGGACTCAACCAGGAAGCCTCAGATCTCGATTTCGCGCTCATATGGCCCGACTCCGAGAACCTCTTCCAAAGTCTCATGTCATCGGACACGACGGACCAATGGCAGATGCCGCTGGGTACGCTGCCGTTTCCGTCGGTGGTGCCAGATGTTAACGCCCTGAATTTTGGGTCTCCCCATTCGTTTGATGATCGCGGTGCATCCATCGGGGCCATCCCCCGGGGGGGCAGCCACCAGGCGGTACGGGATGTCACGGAGATGGTGACCAGTTCAGTAAGAAGAGTCCCACAGATGCTGCCGGCGTAGACTGACCGTTACCGTAGTCCTCCAGTGTCACGGCGGCTATCAAGTCAACGTCCATCACGTCAGTATTTCTGGACGAATGTCTGCACATGTTCTTTGTGCGGTTCATCCCGACATTTCCTATCTTGCACCGAGCCACCTTTGTCTTCCGAGAATGTACCCACCCCCTGTTACTCAACGCCATGGCGCTTGGCTCCCTGTATCTGGGCCCCAAGGACTCTGTGACAAAGGTAAGCGATGCCAAGCATGGGTCCATTGCAACCCACGTCTAACAAATCACACAGGGCGAGGCTTTATGGCGGCTGGCGCACGCCGCAGTCGCTACTTCGGTATGCTCCCTCGTTAGATGGAACTTCTCCCGTGTCACTCATACTTACGCTGAGCAGTGGCAATCATTGATAACCCATCGCGGCCCGTACGATGCATGTACAGGCGTCCAACTCTTGATCACGGCCCTCCTCGGGCAAATCTACGGGGCGTTGTCGAAGGTAAAGCCTTGTCGCTCCATTCCGCATAGTTGATCTACACCTAACAACGTCGGACAGAATCGGGTCATTCGGACGACAAGTCAGGTGTTTCGGCCTCTCGGCTTTTTCTGGGCCCGGCATTGTGGGATGCTGGACTGCGAGCCTTTCTCAGTCGAGGACCTGCCATTTCCCAATGCATCCGCATCTGAGAAGGAACGAAAATGGCGCACCTGGGCGGCGCGCGAGATCCAACAACGCGCCCTCTTGGCCTATCATATCCTAGATGGCCTGGTTGCGCAGATGTCTGGGGATGGTGCATCCACTCGTCATGTTGCGAATCCTCTCACTCTCCCCAGCTGTGAAGCTGCATTCGACTCAGATAACCCGGAAGAATGGTTGGCGCATATGCGGGCGCGGAAGACGGAACAGCCGTCCTTCCGTCTCGTCTTCCGATCGCTTTTCCCTCCGATCGGTAGCTTCCGGCCACTTGACTACCAGCTCTCCGCGTTTGCTCTTCGAGTTGTTCTTGAGGGCCTCCAGTCTCTCGTGTCGGATCTGGATGAAAGTGATCTAGCGGCTGTCGGTGTTCCGGGCCGATCAGATGTGAGACGTGCCTTGGCCCAAGTCCACGAAACCATCACCATGAGCATCCACCTGTCGGCACCGGAACGCCTCGAAGTACTTCTGCGCTGGCATACGATATGTCTTGACACGATGATCAATTCCACGGTGCTCTGCAGACACGTTTGTTCCCGCTATGGGGTTACCCAATACGTCTCCGGGGGCACTCGCATGACTAAGCCCGGATTCGACATGGCCAAATGGGTCCACACCGAAGATGCCCGTCGCGCGCTGTTGCATGCCATCGCTATTCAGGATATCGTGGAACAGCTCCCCCGTGGACGAGCTCATGTGATTCACATGCCTAGTTCCCTCTTTGCCGCAGCGACGATCTACGTTGCATTCGCCTTGTCAGGGGTGGGTACCATCCACCTTCCCCGTACTGTTGTCTGGCAGGACGCGCTGCTCTCGCATGCTGATCTGAACGTGGGATGTGACCATCATCGATCCTCCACGGGGTCGGAGACGAGGAGGTTTGTGGAAGAGGGCCGGACCGACTCCCCGCCGGGTGTCGCCGCGGTGAGGAACCTGCTGTACGAGATGAATTCAATGCAGAAGCTGTTCCGATGTCTGATATCCCAATGGGGTCTCGCACACGACATGGAGGAGATTGTCGACCAGTGGATCACCCAGTGCCACTAGGGGGTTCTCTCTGTCATCATGGTAGATGGATACTGGGCGTTTGAGCTGATGACTGGTCTTTGGTACTCTGGCCTCCACCTTGATGGACAAATTATGGCCATTGACTTTCTTCTGTGGATATATATTTGTTTGAATTCTTTAGCCAGGATTTGGATTGGATTCTGTATGGGCTTAGGGTTGAAGGTATTTCTTACAAACCGTATTTTTGAAGTCGCGCTTCGGTCCCTTCATTCTCGACCGCTCTCCAAAGGGCCTTGTTGAGTTACCCTTCCCGTATTCTATTGGATGGCCCACCGTTACTGGTCTGGATGCTTCTGTCTCTAATGCTCCATGGCCGCTGATCAGAGGTGCTAGGAGCTGTGCCAAGCCCTCTTTTTTGGGAATCGGGACGAATGAGAGAAGTGGGAGATCCTGGTGGTCAGAGGGATGTTTCAGACACTTTGGCTGGCAAATATATCGTTGTGGACGGAGGGGACTACCATCGTTACCCATGCTTCAACGCCAACAGTCTTGCAATTCACTCCACCAGGTTCTACAGGGACGGATTCTCACAGCAGTCTTTCCTTTTTCCCGCGGCCGAGAGAATATAGATATCTATAGATACATGTCTTGAGAAAGACGACGTATACGCTTTGGGACTTGTTCCCGGCGAGGGCGGTCATGTAGTCACGGCAAGATCCGTGGTCAACGATTGGTATACGCATGGTGTGGAGGATATAGCTCGACCCCTATACTCTGGCAGAAAACAGAAAACAGTAACGACAGCCAGCTCACGAGGAGGGCCAAAAAGTGTATCGGACACAGCCCGCATCCATCCATCCGCCCGCTCCCTTGTTGTTGCCTGGGGCCGCGGATTAGTATGATCTCGGCACGGTGCGTTGCTTTGGGTCGGTCGACTTACAGTCCGCCCAGGTATCCACGAAGATATCCTCACAGTGCGCCCCGTCCACGGGCGTTGCGATGCTCTGGGCCGGTCCCTCGCAGCCATCGACCCAGGAAATCTCATAATGGTACTTGGGCTGCACATTGGCGCCCGTGACGAACTGGTGGATGGGATCATCCTGGGCGGACATCATGGCCGTATGCTTATGGCAGGTCAACTGAGCGCCAAACTGCTGCACGCGTGCGAGGACATCGGCGTATTGCCCGAACTGATCGGGGGAATGGCACTGCACGGTGCCGAGGCGGGTGGCCGCCGTGGTGGCCGCCCACGCCGCGACGAGGAGCGAGGTCATCCAAGCGACCATGATGTTCGGAGGGGATGGCGTCAAAGACGGTCAGCCAGATGATCTGTCAGGGACGAATACACAGGCCTTGGTCATGATACGGAACCCAGGAAAAGGGGGAAACTCGCACGCTTGCCGGGCTCGAAAAATTGACGGCACGACCCACCGGTCCACCGGCTCATTTGCCCGCCGCCACATGGCCTGTCCTTCGAGAAGCCTTGGCTCGAGGTTCGACACCGAGTCAGTGATTCTTCGGATGCTTCGATATTGGAGTCTCGCGTGCCTGCAGCCGGCATCAAATACGAGCAGAACGTGATCGTGATGAACCTTCTCGGCCAATCGGCCGCCCGGGGGCTTCAGCAACCCAAAACCTGCATGATCTTGGTTGGATCTTTTGCAGTCATCGATCCTTTTCCACCGGCCCGGCCATCATGTCTTCATCGGCGGTGACCAGCAGCCCCGAGAGGGAGGGACTACGCGGATGTTTTGGGAAAGAAGAATGGCTGTGATCTCGTATTCAACCTTACGGGACGACTTGGCATGCATCACCTCCCCCCTCCGTTCAGTCAGACTCACTCATGACTGCAGGCCATAAAGGCACGAGTACGCCATCACCAAACAGTGCGCGACGCTTCACCAGAGTTCAAAGCCTTCCGCTCACCATGGCTCCTTCTCATATCACCCTCGACCGGGTGTTCTCCCACCGGGAGGATGGTTATGAATCCATCATTCACTGGACCACTCTCGGCCCGGACGATGGCCCACCGGTGATCTTTGTCCATGGCACTCCGTGGTCGTCCTTCGTCTGGACTGCATATGCCCGGAGTCTATCCCGCTTCAAAATCTACCTGTTCGATCATCCCGGATTCGGCCAGTCACCGCCACGGAAGTCGCTCAACGGAGGGGCTACTGCGAGTGTCGACGTCTCCTTTGCCGGCCTGGCGGAAGCATTTGCCGCTCTCTACAGATCATGGGAGTTTTCTCCCAATGCCCTGCCTCATATGATCGTCCATGACATTGGCGGAATCATCGCACTTCGCGCGTGCCTCCTGCATGGCTGTCGGTACGCCAGCCTCTGTCTGGTTGATGTGGTTGCGCTCCGGCCCTTTGGGAGCCCCTTCTACCGATTGGTCGGACAAAACGCCGACACCTTCAATTCCATACCGGATGCGATCTACGAGGGGATGCTCCGGGCCTATATCGATGGTGCCGCTTTCCAACCGTTAAGCCGCGCCATTGCCGATCAGCTGCTGGCCCCTTGGTCGCGGGGGGGTCTCCAGGGACAGACAGGGTTTATCCGACAGATTACCCAAGCTGATGAGACTCATGTCTCCGAAGTCGAGCGGCGCTACTCGGAGATCGGAGCACAAATGCCGGTCAAGATCATCTGGGGGAAAGAAGACACGTGGATTCCGGTGGAGCAGGCCCACAGGCTTGCAGAGGCGATTGGGACCGCAAATGTCGTCACCGTCGAGGGGGCTGGCCATCTCATCATGTTCGACCAGCCGGAGCAGTTGGCAACCGAGATTGCCGGTTGGTTGTTGCATCTAGGTCGGTAGGATCTTGTGAAGGCGTCATGTAACTTTTTAGACCCATACCTCACCCCAGCGTGCTGTCAAAGCATGAGGACTCCCCGGTTCTTCTACCCTCTAGGGTTAGTAATGGAATGCAAGTATATGGAACTACCTGATGGTAAATTTCTCGAATCCTTTGTTTACGCAGCTCATAAAGCGCCGTGAGAAGTAGCCGGGTATGTCTGGTTGAATCCACGCTATGCATGTCCTGGCTGTTTGGAAAAGGGAGGGCGTTCTGGAAACTATAAAGGGGGTGATTTGCAAGAGGGAGGCCAGTGAATAGTCGCCGGGCTGCTGCGACAATCACTTGAAACCTGCGCCACCTTCGAGCCCACAATAGCCTCACAGACCGGATGGCTACCGGCAGTATACCTATAACACTCTGTGCTCTCTTTTTGAGTCACAGGGTATCATTCAAGGGTTATACCAGATCGTTAAGAACTAGTCTATAATAGGTCTTACATCGGCCTGATCAACCGGTCTCATATAGCAGGGATAGTGGTGTTGTAGTCTTAGTAGCTTATTCTGCTACCTACCATACATACTCTTTTTATCTGAGTTGACGGTCCTAAACCATACCAAGCAGCTCGGTTGTTGCTAATGGTTGAATGACGATACCTTCTGTTACTAGATGCCTGTACGAGTGCAACCCCAAACAAACCCCCCTGTGGCTGGAGAAGCTCGGAGTGGGCGCTATTCATTACATCAAATGGGCAAGTTGAAGTGACAACATCCGCCAGTGACAGTCAATCTTTTGCAAATTAGGCCCTCTTGAAAGCATCGTGGGCAATCACCATGTTTTCTTTGAAGCACTTCGAGGAAGGGTCTTTCAGGGAGCGTAAGGAGTCTGAATCCCAGAAAATACGGTAGCCCCCATCTACTAGCGGAGCTGCTCAATTCGATTTGCAGTAAGTGCACAAGGAGTTATATATATAAGTTCTAGGCCTCCATTCTTGGCCGATAGTCTGTTGAATTCTGCTAGAGTGCTGGCCGAATCGACTCGGGGACTTAACCATATACATACTAACATACTAACCATCGAGTCATTGACACGGTTTAACCCCGAGGAGAACTCGGGCTTCGGAATTAGCCGTTTCCAGCTTCTCATCCGAGAATGTGGCCACATCTTGTCCGCATTCCCGAACGGATGGATCAGATAGTTCCAGTGTAAGTGGGACCGGTCGGCCCAGGGCCAATGACAGCCGTGGGGTTAAGTTCTCTTCCGCCCCTCCGGACCTTATCTGATCATCTTCCCCAGGTATATTAATGGCAGGCGTTCGCAGTGCCATCTTCACTGAACCTCAATTACGATACCCACCATGGCCATTGCTTTGAAGAATATTGTTGTTCTCGGGGGCTCGTATGTCGGAAAGGTAGAACCTTTTCTCCATCCGGGCAGACCGTCGTCCATGCTGATTTGAATGGCAGGCCACTGCGCAGGAACTGGCTCGTCTTGTTCCAGAGACACATAGGGTATGGCCACTCTTTCAGTCTTGTGTTTGTAATAAGGCACTCATGACTGACGCAGCAGATAGGTCCTCTTGATTGAGCCGCATAGTCATTTCCACCACCTCTTCGCCTTTGTAAGTAATCCTTCGACGTACCAGTCGTTCATCACTGACCCGCAGGCATAGCCTCGTTTTGCCGTGGTCCCTGGCCAGGAACATAAAGCTTTCATTCCGTATAGTGGGATCTTCCCTCCAGCGCCACAAGCTACCCGCCATGCCGTTATTCAGGCTCGCGCTGTCTCGGTGCAGCCGCAACTCCTCAAGCTGGACCGGGAATGGCAGGGGTCTCGTCAACTTCCATTTGAATATCTCGTCCTCGCAACCGGCACCCGTCTGGCAGAGCCTGCCGGCATGAAAGCGGATGACAAATTGTCCTCGGTCGCGTATCTACAAAAACATCAGAACCATGTCCGGCGGGCCAAATCCATTGTCATCGGTGGCGGGGGTGCTGTAGGAGTGCAGATGGCGACGGACTTGAAGGAATACTACCCAGACAAAGAAATCACTGTCGTTCAATCTCGTCCCCAATTGATGCCTGGATTCCATATCAAACTTCACGAATTGATTCAAGAACGCTTCCAGGAACTGGGAATCAAGTAAGTTGCTGGATCTCGTACGCTGCGTCTATCTCTGACATTCCCCGCAGACTAATCACTGGTGCTCGCCTGGTGATACCCAAAGACGGCGTTCCGAAGGATTGCGGCTCCTTTAACATCTCCCTGACCAACGGGTCTCAATTATCCACAAATTTTGTGATATTGGCGACGGGACAAACCCCAAACAACAGCTTGATCGACACTCTGGTCCCGTCGACGTCACAGTCCCTTGTCAATCCGGACAATGGGTTCATTCGCATTCGGCCAACCATGCAATTCCAGGACCCCCGGTACCACAACATGTTTGCCGTCGGTGACATTGCGGATACTGGATTGCGCAAAGCCGCCAGGCCGGGGTCCGCACAGGCCGCCGTGGTGGCGCGCAACATACATGCTTTGATTGAGGGACGAAATGCCGAAGAAACGTACCCGCGAATGCCGGCAGCGATTCATCTGACACTTGGCATGGTAAGCATTGGGCGCCCCACCGCGAGGAAGCTTCATTCTGACCGAGGCAGAAATACAACGTCATATTCCGCAATCCCGATGAAGCGGCGGGGCAAACAGAACCGACAATCATTCCGAAGTTTGAGTAAGCCAACCTCAAGCCCCTCGTCTCGGGTACGAAAACTAACATTGATCGAAGTGGTCAGGAGGACATGAATATAGAAGGGATGTGGCAGAAATTAGGGGTCCATATTAAGAGTGCAAGTCAGTATCATCTGTAAAGATACCATGATATACCTTTCAATTTAAATGAGGCTTTCTCAGTGAATCTCTTGATGTCTTTCATTTTTACTTGATACATTGGTCAACCGTACCCAATGAGCCTATATTGACCATTCCACAAATCACTTCCAAAGTTTCCGCGCTCTGAGACGAAAGACCACTAGAAAGACATGGACCTTGCATCACGGTGAACGACGGCGACGGCATGTACTGCACCACCATCCCATCATGGCAGCTTCGACAGGGTACATGCAGATTGTATTGACCCAAGACACCACGTGGATCAAGTCAACAAAACAAATTCAAGATATTTTGTTGACTAAATAGGTCCGAGGCAAGCTGGGGTCAATATGCCGAACCCTTTCGGCACCGCTGTGTGACTGGCGTGGTCTTGCCGAGGAATAATCATGTAAAGTCCCATCATTTAGCGCAGAAATACACGGAGAAAAAGTGGAGAAGGATGAGAGGATATTCAGGTATTGACGCGGGGTATATGTAAACAGGTGTATATATATATATATATATC
>RHLO01001115.1:0-18188 GCA_003719415.1 Aspergillus olivimuriae
CACCATCACCATCACCATCATCACCACCACCAGTCGGCCTTTCTCCCCTACCGACCGCGGTCGGCCGAGTCCTCGCCCGGAGCGTACTCGCGCGACCGCTACGACTCCGTCTCCAGCAGCTCCAGCAACGCCGCCGCTGAGCGGCGTCGCCCCCCGCGGCCCAAGTACGAGGAAGAGGAGATGTACTTTATCTGGTACCACCGCGTCGACCTCTGCCAGGAGTGGAAGGAAGTGCGCGAAAGCTTCAACCGGCAGTTCCCCAATCGCCAACGCCGCGGCTTCCAAGGCATCCAGTGCAAGTTCTACCGCTTCATCAAGGAGAAGAAGTGTCCGACGTTGCGGGAGCAGCGACGCATGCGCGACGGCGAGTTCCTCCGCGAGGGCTCCGGTCTGGTCGACTCGGCGTCTCCGCGGTTTGGCGTCGTCGAGTGGATGGGCGTGTGGTATCCGTGGATGCGCGAGAATCAAGACCAAGTCCCGCCAGGACGGATATCCGCTTAGCTGGAGTGTTTCTCCGTATTCTTCTTCCTACTTTCGACTTTCGACTTTGACTCTTTCTCATTCTTCATTTCTTTCTTCGATTCTGGGTTGGTGGACGTATCCCATTCCACTACTTACTACTTGTCCGGATCAGAATCCCGCTCGTTACGGCCGTTAAGATACCTCTATTGTTTCTACCTTTTGATCCGCTTTCGTTGCGCTGTTACGACCATTGATCCATTGATCCATCTGGGAGGTTTATTGACTTTAGCATGCATCCATACTCATCCGTCGTTCAACATTGATTCTGTTGACTCTTGTCTGGGTGGGTTGATCTTTATACTATATTACATGACGTGGGATTCCGATACAATTATATCATGGTTTTCGAGTACTTGATATGCGTACCTAGTTGAGCAGTAAATCTTGTATTCTGAGGTTTCTCTATTACCTCGGTAGATCGTAACCTTGGTATTCAGTGTAAGTAATGACGGATACAAGACATGATACTTACCCACGTACATAGGTACAAAGGTAAAGTGACACAAAAGATATGCGAAACGAACTCACCATACTTGTTGCCCAAGGTACTTGCATATCACCAAGGTAGTCAGTCAGTCGGTCAGCTCACCTCCTCTCGTCACGTCAGGACTGGATAGGTAGGTAGGTAGGTACGCAGTAGGTGTCCCTGAGAATCAAACGTCCCTCCAGAGTTAGGTAGGTAGACGAGAAGCAAGGAGACAAGGGAACGTACGAGATGCATCCGACCACGAAGATAAAGCATCGATTGGGCAATGTACATTCTGCAGGGAGTTGTTTTCCGATATCTGTTTTACTTTTGTGATTGGTGGGTGTGCTTCTACAGCTCACATCCAATCCTTATGGTCAAGCTGAGGTGGGTCATATGTAGGTAGGTAGTGTTGGATTATCGTTTTGGGGTCACTTGATTTGGTTCTGTGGGTAGGGATGATGGGATATTTGTCCGCTTTTTATCTTTTGTGTGTGTGTGTGTGTGTGTGTGTGTGTGTTTCCCTCGCCGCAAAAGATCAAAGACATACTATACTCTACCTGACAGACTACGGATCCTACCGATTGCCGAATGAGGCAAGAAGTACTCATTCATGTACCTATGTATGAAGGTAAGGTAGGTAGGTAGGTAGTAAGCCTTCGGCAGTTAGTCATGTCCATTCACCACCTGCAGTACATATATGGATGGATCCGATCCTGGAAGAAAGACCGTCTACCCACCACTTACGTACTCCATCGTGTTCCTCCATATAGATAAACACAGATGAAGACGGATGTAGAGAAATCATTTAGTGGGATTTCAACACACGGAGGGTACCTATATTGGGGGGAACGAGAAAGATGACTCTCCTCCCCCTCACGTCATTGCTCTGCATATGAATCCCGATCCTGTTTTTCTTTTCTTTTCTTTTCTTTTTTTTCTGGCAACACGATATGGAGAAAGGGGGCCTAGGTAGAATTAGGAGGGGTGATATTATCCCTATTATAGGTAGTTGTGTTGTCTTCTCCCTGCGTCTGGGATGCTTGTTGTTGTCTGGGGGGTGTTGAGGAACTTGTCTGGTGGTAATCACCTCTTGAGGATCTCACCTGCACATACACATCCATCCACCTATACAAACATGTCAATTTCGACGTACAAGTACACAACATAGATGGCTCATCCAACGATACCCTCATCCCATCTACCCACACAGCCCCCACACTGTCCCCATGTATACCATCCACAACCTACCTACCACCCCACCGCAACAAGAACTACATATGTAGGTAGATCCTCCCCGAGTACATACTCCATATGACAAGTCACATCAAACAAACAAACTTCCCCCACAGATGACAGACAATAGCAGAGGTGGCTGGCTCATCACAGGGGATATCTTTTCCGCGGAGGGAAATAGGAAAGTAAGGGGATGGGTGCAGATCTGTCTGTTTGCGTTCATGTATGTATGTATGTACCTATGTTTGCATGGATATGCACGTATTCGGTACATGGATATATCCAGCCTGGAGGTAGGGTGGGTAGGTAGGTAGGTCTTATGATTATTTTCTCATACGTGATTATGTGTTGAGTCACGTAGTGCTTGTGTTGATTTTAATTCCTACGTGGTAACTATAGGTTGTGCTGATAGGGTCGAGATACCTTCCTGTTGGTCATCCTCGTCTTGGTATCTGCACGCGTGGATATGCTGTTCTTGATAGAATCTTCACCGGTCTTTCCTCTCTTCTCATCTGTTCATCCACTCCCAATGTCGTTACTTATCTTCTCGTGTAACGCCCACAGATACACACTCATCTTCTGCAGGAAGAGGATAAGCAGCGTAGGGATTCGAACAGATAAGACCAATCCCAAAACAGGATCATGCCCCAAGTCACCCGGGCAATACGAGGAACCCTGAACACCACCGTCAGGACCTTAACTAGTAAGCCGACAGATGAAGGCTTGATCAACCATGGACGAAGAAGATGAATGGGTGGGGGTTAAATTTCTTCATACAAGCCACACCCGAATCTATTACCAGAACAATAAAACAGAGCACCACCTGCCTGCTCCCACTACCAGTACCATCTTGTAACTAGGTACTCCAGAGTAAGCTCCTAGTTGAGTGGCTTACCAGCTGTCGTCATCTGAGTCTCTGGTCGTCTCTCGCTGTCCATACCCATACCCGTATCCATACCCCCTTTCACTGGCCGAGTCAGCTAGGTCAAACTCCTCGTCATCTGAGACTGCGCGATGGCGGTATCGGCTGTAGGCCGCCACAGGGTCGTCGTCTTCATCGTCCCATGAGAGGTCCTCGTCAGGATACTCGTTAGCCGGGTTATTTTCAGCTGCTCGAGTTAGTTTTTGACTTTCACTGCAAAAGAAACAAAAAAAATCTAGGTGAGAGAGACCCCCAGACTCACCATTGGAATCACCATCCTCACTATCCCACCGATCCTCGTCATCCTCGTCTTCCACGACAAAATGCTCCCAGTACTCCTCATCCTCTTCAGTAATGATAATCAACCCGATATCCTTGCGGGTCGTGTCCACGCCATTCTGTCGAAGCCATGCCTCGTGGTCCTGCGTCAGATCCTTGTTCACCCCCCACGACAAAGCCCCGTCGTCCGCCAGTGGACGCCGAATGTATGTATCGTAGACATACTCCCCATCGTCACTCTCATCTTCCTGCTCGAGCGTCGCCCCAGAGCCACTCAGTGGTGGAGCCGCCTCATGCCCTGACGCCATGCCCGCCCGATGTTTATTCGGCGTGCGCGGCTGATACTTCAACGGCGGCTTGGGCCCAGGCACTACCGGCGCAGGTTTATGCGAATGCGTATAATCCGTGGCCATCGCATGGACACCATCATCCTCATCAATCGAACCATTCCCCTCCAACTCCAAGGCAATCTGTTCAAACTCCTTGGCCAACCGCTCCGACTCATCGTCCCAATTACTCTGATGCTGCACCTGCGCCTGTCGCTCCAATACCTCCGATATATGGTCCTTCGCCGCCGAGATGGCCGTCTTGCGATCCTCACGCCATTTCTGCTCGGCCTTGTTCACTACAGGCCTTTTGCGCGGCCGTGCAGGCGTAGCAGCAGCCGCGGAGTCAATTTTCACCCCGGCCAGTTCGTCAGCCCGGAGAGCCGCATCGGCAACCATCGACGCCTGTCGCGAGTGGGGTGTCCGACGCAGCTTTTCGACCAACACCGCGACGCCGCTTCCTTCCCGGCGTTTCTGGACCCCACCACTGGCAGTGGTGTTGCGGAGGAGATTGGGAGTACTGGACCGCGAGATCTGGAACCGACGGAGCGAGGACAGTCGGCCTGGGGTCGTCGACGAAGACTCTGGCGTGCTTTGTCCGGTAGAAGCGGTGGAATCTCGCTCTCCATCACCTGTCAGTGGCCTCGGTGATGCAGGTGCACGTCCACTGGTAGAAGCCGTAGTCGTGGAAGCAGTGCCAACAGTAGCAGGAGCAGTAGACTCTAAAGCGCGCTTGAGCTTCTCCTCTGTTTCCTTCCGCGCTGCAGCGAGCCGTTTCTCCTCGCGGAACTCAGCTCCCGGCGACGTCGCCCGCACCAATGGTACGCCGCTGGGGGCGGTCGCGGGCGCTGTAGCAGCAGCAGCCGGACGGTTGCGAGGAACGTTGAGGTTGCTCACAGAGCGGGGACTGCGGATCGCTCTCTGTGCGGTGGACAGCGGCGAGGCGCCGGGGGAGTCCCCGCCAGTGGTGACCTTAGAGCCATCGCTTCTGATCTGCACACGCTGGAAGACGAAATCGGTGAATCGACGCTTCGTCTGGTGGAGCTGCGATTGGATGTCTGAGACACGGTCAGTCACCGTATATTCACAGGTATATATCAGCTATCCTCAGTCGCAGTTTGCTTGCGCCGGTTGACGTAGGCCGAGGCGATAGTCGATAGATGGATGAAAAAGCCTCTTCTTACATAGAGTTTCGGGGGGCTCCTCTTCCCGACGTCGTTTGACGTTGATCTGCTCCGGGGGCAAAGCCATGATGGGGATGCGATGTGATATGTGAATGATGATGGTGATGGAAAGGAAGAAAGTAGCCGAAGAGCTCGACCTTTGCAGCTCCCCAAAGTGGATTAGCGCCCCACAGCCCCAGAGTCCACGTGACATGGCGTCTCATTGTTGATGTTTTTCCCAATCGGGATGCTCCAGCAAGGCCAGATCGCAGATACAGTGAATGATGGGCCTTGACAGCGCTTTCTTTTTCGCTGCTACAACAATCCTGATACACGGGAGTACGGTAGACAAGGCCATGTTGACATAGCATTTCTTTGATTTGCTTTTGCTACATCCCTCAGCCCTCACCTCCCTGGGCTGACCTCCACCGCTATATAACTCGTTTCCTCCCAAAATGCAATTGGATTACTTCCGTCAAAATGGCATCGAAATATGCAAAAGGGCAGCATGAACAAAGAAAAGAACCGACCAGAGAGCCAAACCAATCTAGGGTACAGCCACGGTCTCACCCGCTGTCATAGCCAACTGGAAAAGATACCGGAAAGGGAAGAAAGTATAAGATCAAAAGGGGAAACCAAGTCACAAGATGAAAAAGAAACGAAAAAAAGACAAAGGTCATACCCAGCTAACAATACAAGTTTGGTATAAGAAGATATTAAAAATGTATAATGTGGGTTGGCGAGAACGAAATTTGCACAGACAAAACAGAAGAAAGGAATTGGGGAAATGAAATGGAGAGCAAAAAATAATCAAACCAATACATAGAAATGATAGAATGATAGTTGATCCGGAATTAAGATTAGAAGGTGATCATTTGGCACCAATCTCTTCCTCGGCCCAGCCGGGCAACGAACTCTCGTTTTGGATCGCCAGTCCAAATCCGGAGTGGTTCAGCCCCCCCAGGGCGGATGTGAAGCTGGAGAAGCTGCTCTGTGGCTGGTGGGCGATGCCCGAGCGCGTGTGTCCTGATTGGCTTGAAATCGGGCCAAAGGGTTCTTGCGAAAACGATGGGAGGCTCACGGCTCGAGAGTGCTGTGCGCGTGGCACACTCAGACTGCTCGTACTCGCGGTGGCGTGGTGGCTGGGCCCATTGGAGCTGGTGGTCACATTCAAGTAGCCGTTGCTGGACGGCTTGTGCTGGTGCAGCGGGGCTTCAATGTTGCCGTTGGTCAGCTCGCCTGCGCTAGTGCCGTTGTAGAGAGGCTGTTGCGACGACTGGTTTTGGGAGTGGGATTGTAGGGATGCCAAGGCGATCGGATCATTCAACCGGTTCTCCTGCTCCTGCGATTGCTGCGCAGACATCTGGTTAAGGTACATGGTGAGTGGGTTGCTCGGTCCGACGTTGAGGACCCCCGACGGCGAGGACACGGTCTGGAGAGGGTGTCGGTTCTGCTGGCCATTCTGAGAGCCAGTGGAACCAGGGGCAGGAGAAAGGGCCGGACGCGTCGGGCTGGACTGAGAGCCGGATTGACTCATGGGTTGCTGGAAGCCATTGAGGGCTGGCGAAGGAGACTGCGGCCCCTCCAGTCCTGAAGCATTGCGACCTTGCTGCCCATTCCCGGTCTGACGGGGCGGGTTGCCACAACGATCCTTGCCAAAGTTGATCTTGAAGCGCTTGTACTCCTCGCGGTTCCGCATGCCTTCAATGGCCTTGATAGCGTTGGCGATATTGGTAAAGTTGACGAACGCACAGCTCTTCTCACGCAGGGTGTTCACCAGTTCGATCTCTCCGTACTCAGAGAAGTCCTGACGAAGGCGCTCCTCGGCCCAGGATTCATCCAAATTGCCCACATACACGTTCCGGGAGGCACCGCCACTCACTGCCAGCGCAATTGCGGGAGGCAGAGGGCCCGAGTGCTTGCCCCAACCGATCTTCAATCGGCGATTGTGAATCATCAGGCCTTGGAGGTTACTCAAGGCATAGAAGGAGGCTGCCGAGGTGGGATCAATAAAAGTCACGAAGCAGATGTGCTTGTCCGGGATGTAGCGAATATGATGCAGAAGACCTCCGCGAACGACATTACAGATCTCCTCGATTGTCGTTTCTGGGTGGATGTTTCCAAGATAGATAGTCCGATTGCCCAGGTTGTTCACGCCACCAGCAGTGGTGGCTACCGCAGCGGCCGCTACGGACTGTTGCGCCAGGGCATTCGTGATCAAGTCGCGATCTGCCGAGTTGAGGATGTGCGCATACCCCGGCGCAATTCCCAGGAATTGGGCGGCATTCTGTTGCTGCGTCTTGGAGACGTAGGCGCACCGATCCTTGCCGTAAAAGACCCGTCGAGGGGCCTGCCACTTGGCTTCCTGGGGCAGCTGCGAAACCGCCTTCATCGCGTTGCTGATGGACAGATAGTGCACAAAACCAATCCCCTTCTCCTTGACGACCTTGACGGTGTCAATGGGGCCAAACTTGCCCAGTTCTTCTCGCAGTTCGTCTTCCGCCATCTCCTCGGGCAGATTTCCCAGATACACGTTCCGGGACGCGCCTGACTGCTGCACCGCCAGCGCCACGGAGGTGGGAACCTGCGAGGGCTTACCCCAACCCACCTTGATATCATTCCCCTTGATAGCCAGTTTCTTCAGAATGGCGTCCGAGTGAAAGTGTGTGGCCGAGTTGCTGTCCAGGAAGGAGATGAAGGCACAGTTCTTGTCCGGGAGGAGGCGCACCGATTCGATCTGACCACTGCGCACATGGTTGAGGATCTCTTCCGCCGAGGTTTCCGCGGGAATGTTGCCCAGATACACGGTTCGGCTGGTTCCTGACAGTAACCCAGGACTGACCGAGGCGGCGGGACTCCCGAACGCCGCATTGCCCAGGCCGCCCATGCCGCCGACAGGGGATTGGGGCCCACCGAGCAACTGCGAGTTGGCCAATCCATCAGACGGCATCATGCCCGGGTAGAGCCCGGGGTTTTGGGAGCCCTGCGTGGGGCTTCCCAGCTGGTTCTGGTGGGATTGTGCGTGGGCGGAGGCATTGGTTGGCGGGAAGCCCCCAAAGTTGGTGAACTGGGGGGAGGCGAAGGCGGACGGGGTGCCCGGCTGGAAGGGACTGCCGAGGAGCAGCTGGGAAGGGAGCAGCGGGGTGAAGTTCATGTCGAACGCGGTACCAGAGGTTGCCATGTTGTCCGAATTGTGTGGCCCGGTGGAAGTGTTGATGGCAGGAATGTTGGCTCGGCGAGCGCTACGGTCCGGGAGGCCCTGGACAGGGATGTGGTTGGAGTGATAGGCTCCGTGGGAAAAGCCCGTATTGTCGGCGTTGAGGTGGGAGAACTTGGAAGGGATCAAACGACTCGGGATGCTAGCGGCATCGGAGGTTTGCATGGCGAGGAGAAAGGAACGACGCTGGGACACGGTTGTCCTCCGAGAGACCAGGGATGGACCTGTGGGGTGACGAGACAAATTAAAAAGATGAAACTCGGTTGAATGGTGAAAAAGTGGCCTCCGGGGGGGAGAAAGAAAGAACGGGAACGACAGGACGAAAAGGTTGGACACGAAGGGGAGATCAAGCGAGCGACGAAAGGAACGGGGGGGTAGAGAGGGAAAGGCGGGCGGTTGAGGGGAGGAAGAGAGAGAAATGCAGACGAGAGCGAGGAAAAGAAAGCGACAGGAACGAAGAAGCCAAGGCGTTGGGGAAGACCAATGGCGACGTGTCGAGAGAGGGCTGGAATGTGTACCAGCAGGACGACGTACCAGTTGGTTCAGGGGAGCAGTCCGCCAACGTTGGAGATGCAGATGCCCCCAAGGAAGATGTCCACGGTGGGGAGAAACCGCTTTGAGAAGGGTTCCTCGCGACCAAATACAGAGCAAAAGGCCGAATCGAAAGAATAGAAAGAGGAGGAAGCCAAACAAAGAGAGAGAGAGAAAAAAAAAACCTCCTGGGCCGGGGTGGAAAGGGATAAGATGGAGGACGGGGGAAAATGAAAGACCTCTGGGGTAAAGGAAGCCAGGAAACTCAAGGGGGAAGCGACTAGGAAGGGAAGAAGAAGAATCCAGCGAAAGAGGGGGACGGACGACGACCGGCACCCGAAGGGGAAAAAGATGGGGGAGGGCGAGAGGAACGAGCGAAAAAAAAGGGGCCGGATATCAAGCATGTATGGCGATGTATGGAGTAATATAAAGCCCCGGCGGATCGGCGAACGAGTGCCTGGTTTAGGAGCGCCCTGGCGAACGGTTGCTTTGGACCAAAGAATCATACGCAGGGAGAGTCGGGTCAGGTACAGAGGAGATACGCGCGCAACATGGGATGCCAGCCGATCCCCGTGATGGTGGAGGTATTGAAAGGGAGACAGAAGGTAAGGTAATAATCAGAAGCAAAACAAAGGCCAATAGTTTGGGTCGCAGAACGTGGAGAAATCAGGTCCGCCGAAAAGGGGCATCGCCCAGACTGCTCTAGTCGTGTTTCTCGTCCTCGGATGGCGGACGCCGACACTGGATGTCTGATTGATAACTGATCACGCCGAACCACGGCTTGATGGTATCTTCGTTCCCTCGCCGCCGGGAGACAACCGATTGAGTTCCATCGTTCGCTCCGCAGCCATTATTCCTTATGACGGTTGCCGCCGCATCGTCATCGCCGGGCTCTGGTGGATCGTCCGTCCGGTGGTCTCCACGGGGAACGATCCCCTGTCGTCACGTCGGGTGCAACTGAGAACCACATCCTGCGACACGGAAGAACACCCGACACTCGGGCAGAACGAATCGCGACTAGAAGAACGGACCTGTCGGCTGGTGCGATGAAGGGTGGAGGGGAAGGCATCGGAAGTATGGCAAACGAGGCTGAAAGAAGGCGGGCGGATCGAGGGTTGATCCGCTTCCGCCGTGCAGAACCATGATTATCCTCCTCATACCTCATGTACGGAGTACTTAGGTACGGAAGGAAGGCAAGTATTCCTCCATTCTTGGCATCAGCTGATCTCAACCTGAAATCTGACTCGTCCAGATCCATCCAATTCTTTGACGACCGCCCTTGCATGAATACCGCCGCTTTTTTGCTGGACACCGTCGGCATGAGATCTATCGCGACTCCGCCCGATTATTGACTCGCAATCGATAGATCTGTGTCCGTCATGTTCGTCGCCACCCGGTCAGGACCGATAACGAAGGCATGAGGAGAGGGCTCAGGCCGGAGGAATCCAGAGATCCAGCGATCTCATCCGAGGAGTCGTTACCTGGCATCCTCCGTGCTAATGGGACGGTGGTCCGTCGACACCTGACAATAATGGCCTCCAGGCATCTAACAACACACAAGCTGCATGTCTCTGCCTGAGGCATAAATGTTCCTGATGTGGGGATGTGACAATACATACGGTACGGATAGCCCCATAGACTGGATGGACCGAACGAGAGGATCCAGAAATTTACCCCTCCAGAATTATCGTCCCTCGTCTGCTCCTCTCCTCTGTGCGATTCACCTTCCTCCCCGCCATCCACTCTCCGCGCTTTCTCACGCTGGTCTGTGGGATTGTATCCGGTATGTATCTGGCGGTCGCTCCCTGCACTCCGGTCATTGGCCGATCTCCCCCCCCTCCTGCTGGCGATAAGGCCGCCATACTCCCGCGCACTGGTGACTCAATCCCGCCGTTGTGAAAACAGCCCACCTTTGGTGGACTCCCCTACACGTCCAGATCCTCGCACACTCACTCAATTCTTCCTGCTCTGCATTCGCGTGCGCTTCTAACATCTCTCTTCACCCCCAGTCGCAACATGGCGTCCATCTACATCGACGAAGACGTCGGCAGAGACGACTACACCGCCACCGGCACCGAGGCCGCTCCCTACAAGACCCTCGTCCACGCCTTCCTGCAGCACGCCCCCAGCGATGGCAACCAATACCTGACACGCAAGTCCCAGACCGACGCCCCCGGGGAGAACGTCGACCCTGCGGCCAAGTTGGAGTGGAAGCCCGCCACCAAGTCCGCCGTGAAGAAGGCCACCAACCTCTACGAACAACGGAAGAAGAAGGCCGCGAAGGAGCACGAACTGGCCATTCGGGAGAAGCAAGAGGCCGAAAAGCGCCAGCAAGTCCTCGAGGAGGCGAAGAAGGTCGTCATCACCGAGGATGCCTCTCTTCCCAAGCCCGTCAAGATCCGCCTGGACGAGACCGACCCCGAGGTGGTGAAGCTGGGTTCGCCCGAGTCTGAGACTCCCGGAACTCGCGTGCGAGTGATGGGTCGCGTCCACCGTCTGCGCGCCCAGAAGGATGTCGTCTTCATCACTCTGGCCGACGGCTATGGCTATCTGCAGTGTATCCTGACTGGTGATATGGTCAAGACGTACGATATCATGACCCTCACCCTGGCCACCTCCATGTCCATCACCGGTGAAATGCGCGCCGTTCCCCCCAAGCAACACGCCCCCAACAACCGCGAGCTCCACGCCGATTTCTTCACTGTCATCGGCCGCGCCGCTGGTGACAAGGAGGCCATCACCAACCGTGTCGCCCACGACGCCGACCCCCAGACCCTCTACGATAACCGTCACCTCGTCCTCCGTGGTGAGACCGCCTCCGCCGTCATGAAGGTGCGCGCCTCTACCCTGCGGGCTTTTCGCCAGGCCTTCGAGGAGAACCGCATGCTCGAAGTGACCCCGCCGGCCATGGTCCAGACCCAGGTGGAGGGTGGCAGCACGCTCTTCAAGTTCGACTACTACGGCGAGAACGCCTATCTCACGCAATCGTCCCAGCTCTACCTGGAGACCTGTCTCCCCTCGCTGGGTGACGTCTTCTGCGTGTGCCCCTCTTTCCGCGCCGAAAAGTCCCTTACCCGTCGCCATCTGTCCGAGTATACCCACATCGAAGCCGAGTTGGACTTCATCACCTTCACCGACCTCCTGGACCACCTTGAAGCCGTCATCTGCCGCGTTCTTGACCTGACGCTGGCCGACCCGGCCACCTCCGCCCTTATCAAGCAGCTCAACCCGGACTTCAAGCTCCCCAGCCGTCCTTTCCGTCGCATGAAGTACACCGACGCCATTGAGTGGCTGCGCGAGCACGACATTCCCAACGAGGAGGGCAAGCCCCACGAGTTTGGCGACGATATCGCCGAGGCCGCCGAGCGTAAGATGACTGACATCATCAATCAGCCGATCTTCCTCACCCACTTCCCTGCGGAGATCAAGGCCTTTTACATGAAGAAGGCGCCGGAGGACCGTCGCGTCACCGAGAGCGTCGACGTGCTGATGCCCGGTGTCGGCGAGATTGTCGGCGGCAGCATGAGAATGGACGACTGGGACGAGTTGATGGCTGCCTACAAGCACGAGGGCATGGATCCCTCGCCTTACTACTGGTACACTGACCAGCGCAAGTACGTTCCCTTCATGAAAACTCAATGCAAATAGAAGACATCGTGACTGACATCATTCACTAGGTATGGTACGTCCCCCCACGGCGGATACGGTCTTGGTTTGGAGCGCTTCCTTGCGTGGCTGTGCGGGCGCTATACTGTGAGGGAGTGCTCGCTCTATCCCCGCTTCACGGGTCGTTGCACGCCCTAGATGTGTCATGAGTTATAGATTATGAACCGTCTTTATCACGTTAAAATACAGAAGTGCATATCCATGTGTTCTCCCAACTATCCGTATACATTGTTGTCGATTTTCTATCTGCCTTGTAGGCCCCACACATGCATACTCATCCAACAATCTCCCTTCAATCCATGTCCTTCCTCCAGCCGGTGTTCCAGCCCAAGACTCAATCCAAAGCAGATCACCTCCAAAAGCAATACCATCTCAGCGGGGATAATGCCGACCCCTATCACTTCGTCCACAAGCCCCATCATAGTCAATAGAACTAACATTCGTATTATGGAAAACCCATCATCATGATCATCTCCGTACCCATCGTGACAGCCAAGATGGTCATGGTGCTGGTTTTGTTACGGTATATCTCTCCAACGATGTCTTCCATGGCTGAGAATCATCACATTTGCACTGCCCTTTATTGTCACGGATGTTGGTTTGATCCGATTATGATTGGCGGATTGGGTATACCCGTCGCGTTGCCTCCCCCCACCTAAGCGGGTTCGGGCGGTCGAATCCATCTCACAGACCTGCGTTCGTCTGTTACGAAAGACGCTGCTCCAAGTGCGTGTGGCAGTCGAGGTGATCCACTGCAAGAGCCCGAAGCACATGATCACAGAAGCCGTACGTATTCCCTGCAACTACAATTCTTATCTGGTTATGGATATTGATTACTGACATCGTCATCTAGATCGACGGGTCGGACCCGACACTCGTTATTGTAGGTGCGCGTGGTCGGAGCGCGTTGAAGGGGTAAGCTACTTCATGCTCCTAAGATCCAGTACCTGTACTAAGTGGCATGTAGTGTGCTTCTGGGTTCGTTCTCAAACTACTTGGTGATGCATTCGTCCGTCCCCGTCATGGTGGCTCGGAAGCTGAAGAAGCATTCCAAGAACAAGAAGACGAATATTCGGCTGTCCAACAATCTGTTGACTCCGAAGAAACTGGCATTTGCGAAGGTGGACTAGTCGATCTCTGGCGTGCAGTTTGCATTAGGTATCTGGTGGTGTCTACTATGGTTCCAATAGCGTCTCCCCTCATTATGGAGTTTGTATCAGTATTACGATTCGTTCTGCCGGCGCCTGGATGGTTTGGATGATTATTCCCCATAAGGAAATTGGGCCAAGCATATTCATGGAGATAATTATGAAATATGATGCTATCAAGGATATGAAAGTAGCTTGCAAGTATAGATATCACGTGCCCGTGCGGGAGCGGGCTAAAGCAGCTGTCAAACCAGATATGGAACTAATAGGACCCCATCAGTGTGTTCACATTTTTAGTGGCCTAGCGGTCATTTCGATTGACAAAATCAATTCTATTCGACCGACTTGGAATCCGCCATCTATGGGCATGGTTTCTCGTTAATATGACGGCGTTAGTTCCATATTAGCGATGAGATTCACAGAGACCAATAATTAGCCCCTTGGTCTTGCGCGGCCAACATCCCAAGATACCACAGTGCCAGCAAAACGGTCAGCTGAGGTTGCTGAAGCGTGCCACGAGTTCCAAACGGTATGGGCGCGGCAAGCTGGAGGTTGCCTTGATAATGCAGCCGCCGAATTGCGACCAACTCACGGACGAAAACGATACATTGTACACTGTATTTTGAATCCGACAGAATAACGGTCTGTGAGAATGAACCTATACCTGGTCTGGTGCTGCTTCATGTAGTAGTTCACCTGGTCCATTACCTGCTTGTACCTGGTACTGTTGAGGGCAGGAGCGCAGTACCGCATAAGTCACTTGATTACGCGATATTCATCAACAGGCCAAAATCCGCCCCTGCTCTCCTCGCGACCCTTGTATCAACGCCATACCTGGAGACTATCCAAGACAACATGGATCTCGAGGATGTTGATCCTTCAGAAATTCACTTCGAGAAAAAGATCTTTTCGTCTAACTTCTCGCACATCTTTCTTCTTGTTATTCGTAGTTGTACTTGTGTCATGAAAGTGGTAAGCCAACCCCGTCAGAAAGTGGTGCTATATAGCGTTTTGACTGACATAGCTAGCATCATGGGAGAGGTCCTCGGCAATATTATGAGCCTGACCGGGAACTTGACATTCATGTTCTTGAATGTACGGCGTGTCGCCGATTAAAGAGTCATGGCTTATGTGACAAAGGCCTTGTACCCAGCTACTTCGGCTCCCTGAGGAAGGTCGATCTACGCCTCTGCCAACCACATTTGAAAGCGTTCATGGACGATGAATACCTTCCTAGCGCCATCTTTCTTGAGTACATCCCTGGAATGGAAATGATCACTCTCGATAACTGCACGGAACAGCGCTTCGGTAATATGATTACGGGCATCAAGGAAATACACAAGGCTTTAGTGCGACATCGGGACCCAAGACCGAGGAATATCATGGTCCTCAAAGGCGAACCAGAAAGAGTATTGTGGATAGACTTCGACAGAGCTGAAACATATGATGAAGACACGATCACTGAGAAACAAAAACGGTTTCTCGATGAAGAAGAGCAGATGGTTGGGGAATTGGCGGAATGCCTGGTAAGTGCTATTCGCGATCCACCTCTCGTTTTTGCTCTTCGCGCTCATCAAACCTAGCGAGCCGACCTCAAAAAGGGCAAACTAGACGAAGCATACTTGTTCTACTGCACTTGATCTAGTCGTGATACCACAAATACAAATGATGGTGGGACTCATTGGGCTCCTTGCATAAAGCTAATTCCTACCTCTATCGTTAGCGAAGCATGAATCATAATATTCCACGTCTCCTTGAAAGTACCTGTATTCGAAGCTCGAGCTGCCGCAGACTTCCTAGTACATTACTTATCTTAGCGCTTAGCATGGGGCCCTGAGCACCACTCGAGACATGGACATTCCAATTATAGGTCCTTTTTAAGCGCCCTCTGTGACTCAACTGTCATCGATCCCCAAACATGGGGCGTATATCTGCGCTGGATCCATTGGACCAGTACTTTTCTTACGCGCCGTTGCCTCCTACCCATCTGCGTATGGGCCTAAGATTAGTCTACTCGCACTTGGATAGGGCATTTTTGGTTTGAGAATATGCCTGCGACGGTCTTGACGCAATATGTGTCTTCTTTACTGGTTCAATTGCCGCCAGCTCTTATCTTCTCACTGGAAGTGAAACTCCCACGCTTCCTGGGTATACATAAATAATAAGCCATAGTCCTCCCGTATTCCGACCTCTTAAAAGCACTTGCAGTCGAACCAAAACCAGTCTTGTACATTCTGCGCACTCCAGATGGCTCATAATATCTCTCTCCTCTCATACTTGCAAACTGCGCCTCCCGCAGTCCCCACAAACCCTCCATCCATCCCTAGCCGCAATACCACGAACACAGCGTATGCAGCAGATGACATTCGCAGCACCACCGTTTGGCATGGGTTCAACATAAACACGATCTGGCAGCAATACCATGACGTTCTCGTCCAGGCTCAGCTACCTGCGGACCCAATGCCAACCTCTCCTCCGCCGCGTGCAGTCCCATCGGAGTCCGCTCTACGGCTTGGATAGCTTTGTTGGAATCCTGATTGTATGTCATGCTAAGGAAGAAGGATCGGGAATACTCTTGTCTAAGAAGCTTTGACAGTGAATTAAGTTCGATTTTGTTGAGAAACCATCGTAGACTGTCACCTCTAGGTGTATTGGCACTTATCAGTGGTATAGTGGTAGTTTCTTCCATATCAGAACTGTGAACATTGTAGGTCCGCTACTCCTGCCAGCATCATCATCTGGGTTTGATCCACTGCGCCGGGGTACGTCTCGGCCCTGTTCATCCCCTCCACCGCGAAATCTCAATCTCTCAAATACTGTGGGATTGACGGTTAGTGCACAGTAGCCCCATTTGGGCCATCGTAGCGGTTATCACCGTTATTGTATCCCATCTGACCGGACGGCTGCAGCATCGGTACGGTTTCATCATGTTTGGAGTGGCCTTTGCCAGCATGGGGTGTATCATTTTGCTATGTCAGGGTCTTCTCTCAGGTGGTCTCGATGCCCGCATTCGCTAGGTATACCCCGTATGGTGGTGTTCTTTGTGATTACCGGATGCTACATTGTTCAACCGGTGGCAACCATGTGGATGGCAAACGACCTCGGTGGTTACTATAAACGCGCGATTAGTCTCCGAGAACAAAAGCGAGACCAAGGCAAGCGATACGACCGTTTACAGCTGGAGAAGCACGTTCTCAATAGCCTTTGGGACGACGATCCACGCTTCCGATTCGAGCCTGTGAGTATGAGTAAAAGTCGTACAGAGGATTCAGATGTAGTGGGAACGGTAAGATCATGTGCCGCATAATTCAAGTCATAGTAGCTATTGATTCTTCGAACGCGACAGAGTCATGAAGTGGCTCGAATAAGAGTGGAAGTAATCCATCATGTATAATACCACAAGTACTCGAGCCTCGCGGTGCATTGTGTTGCTAGCTCGTGGGCCAAGACAGCGTGGTGTTGAAGAGGGAGAGATGTTGCAGCAGAGCGAGAAAGCGGACTAGTCTTCTTTCCTTTCCCAGACTACATCACCTGAGAATGTCCCTACTACAGCTCTCCCTCCCGATCGTTCTTTGCCCACAGTAATCCCTATCGGTCGTCAACGAGAACAACTGGAGATGAATTGAACGCCTGCCTCGGCGAGCCGTCGTGCAAGGTCTCTGCTTGTGCCCACCCAGTCGACGAAGTCGAATTACTGCAGCTAAAGCCTCAGACCCTGGTACAACAGGTGTCCCGATACAACACCTCTATGCTAACCACATTCATCAGATCAGTCTTTCTCGTCGCAAAAGAATCAGTCTAGACAACCGACCAGATGATTGCCTTGAGCGACACCACTCACATCGGGCTGGCGATTCATCGGTGATGCTCTATCATGCGGGGAACACAACTCCACTAACGAGAATATCGGCTTCTTTTACAGGGAGGTGCGATCAGTGTAGTCAACTTTGACGGATTCCTCTTCTCGGTGGAAATAAAAAGAGAACTAATGAGAGACCAGATCTCGAAAGAGTGCCCATCGAACCAACAGCGAAGGTGTCCCATCCTGCCATCAGTCCTCGCAAACACTTGTATAGTCATCACCAGATTCCGACACAGTACCTTCTCTTATGGATCCCGGTTGTTTGTAAACGGCCTAAGTGCTGTGTTGCGTGGAACATGCACCATCCGTCTTACAGGCTAGGGCGAAAGCAAGTCGAGTCCATCTCTGGTCATCACGAGGGTATCACTGTCGTTGATCGCGGGGCTGCGTGCCTGTGTCTGGGAGGCCCTCTACCCCCAAAGCCCGCATGGCGGCCAGAATTTGTTCCTGCGAGGCGCCAGAGCGAATGATGGAGATGATCTGAGTGACGGTCGCCTGATCTGCGTGGCAGACCAGGTCTAACAGCTGTTCCAGAAACCTTCTGTAGTACTGCAAATCGTCGGTATTCCCAGCAGCACGCTGGTCGGAATTAAAACTTCGGCTACCCATCCCGTTGCTATGAGGCCCGTTAACCGGAAAGTCACGCCAGAAAGTATAGAGAGCCCTAGAGCAGACCGTCAAGCTACCTTTGTCCCTGGTTCGGATCTCGCTGTTCCATTTTCCTGGAGTGGTCGATGCTGTCCTCCTGTTCTTCTTGACTTTGCAGGCACGGAGCTTGCTGGGTCTCGAAGCGAACGGGTCGTTTCCCTTGGTGGGGGTTAAGATTCGGTATTTGAGAGGACGAGAAAAG
>RHLO01001119.1:0-12102 GCA_003719415.1 Aspergillus olivimuriae
GGTTATGAAGTTTCCCAGAGCATTGTCATCGGGCGGGCCAGATCTATCGTGGTATGCTATGCCCGTCCAGCGCTTTACGAATAATGTAGTGGATTTTACGTCTCCAACAGGGCTATGACCACCGATTTACTCATGGTTACATGAACTAAACCGTATGCAGATTATGTGGTAGCCATCTAGTCAACAGTGTGCAAGTACCAAACGCTCACATACTCCACAACTGTGGTTCCAGTAGTTCCATGGATATACTTCCACTTCTTACCTTGCTTCACGGATGGATGATTCTATGGGAGCCTGACCTGGCGCTCTACTGCTTTGCGTCTATGTGCGTCTGTGTGTGTAGAGCCAAGTCCTTCACATATGGCCTATGTACAAAAGTACATGACAATCTGGTTGCACCTCCAACCGAACCCCTCAAGATATATAACACCCACCACGCACAAAGCTATCCCTCACCTATATATCTCAGTCGACCCTCTATGTTTCATGATACCAAGTCCCAGCGTCATACAGCACACTGTTTGAATCGACAGTCGAATACCTACCCATAAATGCTGCGTCCTTGATACCCACGAAGGACAGTACCAGCATCCCTCGAAGACGTGGATATGTAGACAAGCTGATTAATATGAGCTTTATAGAAACATAAGTCAATGAGCCTCCAACAGCCCCAGCCGGGCTAGCTCAATCGGNNTTCGACCCCCCCGTTCGGCTTCTCTTTTTGCAAATTTTTACACAAAACTCTATCTATTTGTCACACACAACAAACAAACAACAAACAACATACGCAGGAAAGGATATCAGTAACATTTTTTTTTTTTTTTTTTTTCGTTGTACGTATTTGTTCCCCCCCATCTCCAGTCATCATCAATTCTTGGTTAGCCGCTTTTTTTTACCGTCTGCCGTCCTGATGCCTGTGACAGGAAGCCGACGACGTCTAGAAGTCACTCACCATCATCCAGACATCTACTTAACCTCCTACGAGGACCTTCAATTATGGGTCTCGATATCGACTTGACTTGCTCTTTACTACCACCCATACTGACTATTTACTGGTGTTATACCTTCCGAATAACTCATACAACACAAGAGAAATGGGATGGGCCCACGAATAGGAAAAACGAATCATTAGAAGGTTGATAGTTATAATGTTAGAAACCCCCAAAACGCCATATGCTATGCAATGTCACACCCTAACAAGACTCGACGATGAATTCCAGTACCAGGGACACCCCCCAATGACCTGCAAAAGCACCCAGACTCTGTAGATATCGCTATCAGACATTCGACACGGCAAGAGTCAGAGACAGCAATACGCTAACGAAAGGGGATCAAGCAACCGGCTGGTTGCCGGTGTATACGCCCTCGAAATCCAGCGCAGCAAGCATCCCATTGACACGGTCAATCTCACGGGTAAGATCCTCGACATTCATAGCCAGACTACTCACTTCGTCGAACTTGCGACGTCGATTTGCATCTGCGATCATCTCCGACACGAAGAACTTTTGCTCTTCTAGCACAATAAGTCGTTCCCGGAGAGACTTTTCTTCCGCCTCCAGCGCCGACACAGCGCTGCTGGTGTCACTCGCAAGACTCGCATTACTGCCGCTCGCGGCGACGCTTCCATACCGGATGGATGCTAGGGCTGACCCCTGTCGCCGATGGCCACCCGCCGAGCCGTTGTTCGGGCTAGGACTGCTGGAAGCGCTTGTGGCGATCGGTAGACGCCCATTGGGCGTTGCATGTTTCAAAATCTTGGGTAAAGTCTTCAGAGGAAGCATGTGTAGATGCAGGAAATTGCTCGCCTGTTGGTGAATCGCCGTCTGAAGACGCCTCTGAGTAGGAGAATCGGTAGGCAAATCACGAATCCGTCGAGCAGCAACGTCGTACTTAGCAAATGAATCAGTCAATCGCTTGCGAACCTTGGAAGCTTCTGCTATCTGTGCGGATGAAGGTGGTCGCCTGGGATCCCTATGAACAGCATGGTTAGAAAGCTCCACACCATCTCGTCACCGGAGATCAACTTACTGCAAGGCAGTGAGTAGCTTCTGAAACTTGGGCATCAGAAGTCGAATACCCCTCTCAAACTGCGTGAGATTCTCGTAAGCTCTCACGTCGGGGGATTTTCGCACAACGTCGGCCTCGAAATCCCGACGGTCGAACAAGGTTCCTTTGCACTCTTTGCACAGGCGCACATCAACATCGATGATGCTGGCTTGATTTGTCTTCTCTTCAGGTGTTCGTGAGACTGGCCTGGTCAATACTCAGTCGCGCAAGGTCGACTTGATAGAAAACTCACGTGGAGTGATACTTAGAGGCACCTCACCGGAGCAGCCGGTAGTGGGGTCACCGCAAACGACTCGCCCGCAAGTCCTGCAATGGTGCCTCCGAAAAGTGTAGCTGGTGAAGTCCTGCTGACAAAAGGGACATCTCGAAACGCTCGCGTCATCCTGCCAACTCACAACAGACTGCTCCAGGGCTTTGCGCTGGTCATTCTGCCATGAAATAGACCAAAGCTTATTCGTGCCCGATTGGACTTGCTCAGGGGGCAAGCTCGACAAGAGCTGCGTGAGGCGGGTCAAACGCTTCTCCAACCGGGAGACCTCCAAGAAAGCCTTGTCGACAGTTTGCTTCCTGACCGCCTTAAAGGCATCCGTTCGATCGCGCACCAGGCCTAGCATCGTTAGTATTTGTCTATATCATTGACACACCACCGCATGGGATCCAAAGTACCATTGTGATCATTGTAGCCCTCTCTAGACTTGTAGCAAGTCTCACAGACCCGACACCACAGGCCTCTCACCGGCTCGTGTTGCGCTGACCGGGACAGCTTCATCTGATACATGGTATGTTCCTCGCAAAACAGCTTCCCACATTTCCGACAATGGACGCACCCATTTGTGGCATTGAGGCGCCTCCCGCACAACGGTTCAAGGCATACATCGTAAAGGCCACGCGGCTGCCAGTGATCTTTGACAATGATATCGTCCGGATCCAGGGGTTTCGGCGGCTCGGGCAGGGAGATGTGGGTGTGGGAAGGAAGGACCGGTGGAGGGCGACTAGCGGTTGCGAACGCTTGATGGTTTTCGTTGGACTCAAACACATCCAAGCCCTTGAGTTTCTGGTTGAGGACGGCCAGAGGCTGGAAGCGTCTCGCTTTCTCCATCTGAGTTTTGAACCAATCTTTGACTTCATCTTGTCGATCATCTTCCAGGTTTTGGTGTACGTCATCGAGATGCCTGCGGAACGTGTTAATTGAAGGGGAACGGACGGGGCGATGGTTCTGACAGGTCAGATAGGATAAGAAACTACCTGTTTAGCTGGAGCAATGTCACCTGCGAGATTTTAGCATATCACATCTCTTGGTCCACATTGGGGCGGGGCGTGGGGGTGGAAAAGGAGTAACGGGGGAGAGGGAAAGTACCATCTCCTCACTGCAGATCGGACAAGCCAGCTGCGCGCCGGCAGCCGCGGGAGCGGCAGGTATGGGGGATGTGGCATTTTCGAGGGATATCCGGGAGGTGAGGTCTTGAGTTTCGGACGAGAACTGAGAGGCGGAAGCCTGTGAGCTGAGGGAGAGGCTACTGGCGGACGGCGACAGGACCCTGGGCTTGTGCTGCGGAGATGATAGTGAGCCCGATAGAGCATTCGGGGTGCCCAGGACACGACCTCCGCCCAGCGTCCTCCGGGACATGGTGCAGGCGAATTATGGGAGCATGGGAGCCCAGAAACCCACAGTGGGGGGGAGGGATGAGGCAAGGGGAAGGTAGGAGAGGAGTGGATGAGGCGGCGAACTGAGGAGGAGGAGAGGAGGGTGAGCGAGGAAGAGCGAGTTCGGTGGTGCTGCTACGGGAAGGCAGATCGATCGGCGGGAAGAGGGGCGGAGCGCCAACCATCATCCGTACACTCCCTCACTACTCCGCATAGTAGGACTCGTGATATACAATCAACATGAATTCGGTGGAATTAGTCTCATCTAATGGCCTTGGCTGTCTGATCCTATAGCGATACATGATCCACCCTGTTTTCTCCATCCCTACGGCCATTCTCGCGGGGTAATAATCATGGGGAAAAAAAAACCGAATCCTCCTCTATAAAACAGGCATTTGTAGTAGTAATATCCAAACACAAAGATCTTCCTCCCAAGATGACTCGTACAGAAAAAAAAAAAGAAAAAAGGACTCCCCCCCGAAATCTCTACACCTGTCTCTTTCGCTCAGCTTCCGCAAGCTTCTCCGACGCCTCCTTAGCCTTCCGTGCTACTTCCCGCTCGAGCTGGTCCTTGCGACGCACAGCGATGTCCTTGGGCCGGAAATCACTGAACAGGTGCTTTAAGACGTTCTCAATAATCCAGCAGCCAGCGTAGTCGAAGATCATCAGAACCGTCAGCGTCATCTTGAACTCCGTGCTGAATGGAACAAGCCGGAGCTTCTCGTTGATCTCGGGGATGAACTCCGTGGCGCAGGAGAAGGCCACTCCAGAGGCGGCGACCAGACCCCAGTACATGGCCTTGTTCTCGCGGATAGACTCTCTGAATGGGCGGCCCTGGTAGTTGATGGAGAAGGTGGAGATCTGCTGGATCAGCTGGAGGAGGTAGATCGCGCTGTTGAGCAGCGACGGCTCGAATTCACCCTCCAGGTCGACATCGGAACTCCGTCTGGAAACAGTCAGTACACACGCGAGGAGGAAAGCAGGCGCAAGGACATACGGCTCGATCTTATAGACGTAGTTGGACAGGTAAATCAGGGTAACAATGTGGATGGCGAACTGGCCGAGAACAGATCCAATGATGTATACGTTGAAAATGTTCGGCTGCGGGCGCTCCTTGGACAATCCTTCCACGGACTATGAGGCGGATTAGTATGGAACATCGAAAGGGATATAGATCCCAAAAGACAAACCTTCGCGCGAGAGATAGAAAGGAAACAGACGCTCATCAGCATGCCGCTGATGGTCACTTGGCCATCACCAAATTTAATTCCCTCGAGGTAAATCACACTTAGACTGTACGCACTGATCAGACAGTTCAGAGCCAGGATCTTGTACATTTGGATAGTCGCAACCAGAGTGCAACGTCCCTGACGGAGAATGTTGGGAATGGCAATGACATTGGCCAATTTACTCGTGAAAGGCGCGGCAACAGAAGCATCGCCAAGCTTGATGGTGGGAGGCTCGTTGTCATCCAATTCCTGCTCCATCATAGAGGTAGTGAGCTTGTCGGCGAAGCCGGCAGCGGCCTGGGAGGCCTGCTGCTGACGCTGCTGCTGGGTGGTCAAGTTCGAGTTGGACTGCTGCAGTGCCTGCGCACCAGGAGAAGTGATGGTCGGGATTTCCTCAGCCCGAACGTTCGCAGCAGCCGCGGCAGCGGTGATGCCTTTCCGTTGCGCCTCCCTATCAATGGCCTTTTGGTAATGCGGGTTGGTGGGTCCAGGGGGATACAGATGGGCAATCTGCGCAGGGACAGGAGGGGCCGGCTGGTTGAACTTCTGCATCATGGAGACCTGCTTCTCGTAGATTTCCTTCATTTTTGTGGACCGATAGTGCTCAGCAATCCGGTTGAGATCATCCTGAGTACCGTTCAAGAGTGCAACACCAATGTGAGCTTGCTTGAGAGCTCCAACATCATTGGTACCATCGCCGCACATCAGAGTGGTATATCCAGCATCCTTAAGACCGAGTAGGATATCTTCCTTCTGCTTGGGCGAGACACGGGCGTAGACCCAAGTATGACGCAGGAGGTCGGCAAACGCCTTCTGACCCTTGAATTTGGCCAGAGCATAACCAGTGACACAGATATCCTTGGTGTTGACAATCTCACGGTCCAGATCCTGCGAGGGATCTACATCACGGTTAAACTTATCATCGATGCTACGCCAGACCAGTCTAGTACCCGACGTGTCGTTCTCGGGCGCATCCAGAATCAGCACTTCACGGTCAACAATTTCCACTTTGCGTGCGACATGAACGGCTGTCAACGGGTTGTCACCGGTGATCATGACAACACGATGGCTGCTCTCATTGAGCATGCGGACGGACTTGATGGCATCGTCCTTCAGAGGACATTGCAAGACAAGGAAGCCAGCGAAAGTCAGCTCGGACTCGACCTCCTCCCGAACGTAGTTGTTGATACGTCCCTGAGAGAGCTCAGCCTCGGGAGAAAGGTACTTGTATGCGAGGGCAAGGACACGGGAACCGTTGCGAGTGAAGTACTTGAATGTTTCCTCATAGTGTGGAGGCGCGTTCACCAACATAGACCGGATAGTCTCAGGCGCACCCTTAACACTGACAAAGGTGGACTTCGACCGCTTGGACGTCTTACGGTCATTCATTGTCACAATGGCGATAGTGCTTTGACGCTTCAGGGCGGAGGAGAATTGGAAACGTCTCTTGACATGGACAGATTCAAGGGAGCGAGGGCCTTGCACCGGCTGATTCTTGCAGGTCAGGGTATCGTTCTTACCCAACGTCCAGCCAAGCCATTGCAAAGTAGCTTTCTCCATGGGGTCGCCAACAACCTCGCCTTCATCTAACTTGACCAGCGCGTGGGCACTGGCGAGAACAAGCGTGGTATCGGTTCCAATGTCAGCACCCTTGAAGAGTTCCGTGTGAGCACCATCCTTTTCCATCTTGGCGCCCTGCTTTCCGAGACTGAGCCCTGCAATACCGTCGACGACAAGATCCTCGCCAGTCAAGGTACCAGTCTTGTCGAAACAAGCAACGTCAACCCGTCCGGCAAAGGGAATGCGGAAGGGCTCGGTGCAGAAGATGGCAAATTTGCTCAGAGCAGCCAGACTGGTGTTGACAGCAAGACTGAGTTCCATGGGCAGCTCGGGAGGAACAACACTGGTGATGATGAGGACACAGTCCAGGAGTAGCTTGGATCTCTTGCGATCCTTCGACACACCCTCTTGCCAGACGTACCATGCAGCGGCGAGCGCAAACATGAGGAGGAACAAAATGAACAGTAAAGCTTCAACGTTGTTGGCAGAGACACGCTCGGTCGAGTAGATCATGGTCCGAACAAGGCTACCCTGGCTGGTTTCGAAACCAGTCTTCACAACAATTCCGACTGCGCCATTGTCGGGAGGAGGGGGAACCTTCGACGTAGCCTTGGGGGTCTCGGAGTCGTCGTCGCTCGCGTTGGTATGTGTGATCTGCAAGACCTTGGTACCGCCGTGCACGAACGCGTTCTTGTCCAAACCGTCGGGCTCAATCAAGTCATCTCCAGGGCGGAGCTGGACGGATTCCTTAAGAAGAGGAGTGCTCTCACCAGAAAGCATGGCCTCATTCACAATTGCAGTACCATTGAGCAACAAGATGTCGCAGGCAAGTCCGCCATCTTCCTTGGTTCGATTGACCGACATGAGGTCGCCAGGCAGGAGCTTATCACTGGTGATTTCCTGCCAGTTCTTCTCCCGGTACACCCACACGTCGTAAGGCTTGATGTTCATACCACGGAACTCAGACAAAGTCCTCTGGCGTTGCCAGACAACGGTACTCTCGAACGCCACGAGCATGAAAAGAGTGAACAGGGAGTAGTACCAGTATTCGTCCAACATCCACAAACCGACGCAGAAAATCTGGAAAACAAAGAATGGTGCCACGGCATGTTCTTTCCAGAGCTCGATAAATCCAGGCACCGGGATATCAAAAGTATTATCGCCATAGTGGTGCTGAATGCGCTCAACTTCGGCTTTTGTGGTGAAGCCCTCACTCTGCTGGAAGGTCCTCAGGGCCGGCTTGGGCTCTTCGTCCAGAACATACGACAGGGGGCCGAAGCATCGACGGTCGGGGTAGTAGAGGAAACGGCGCTTCTGGAACAAGAACGAAAGGGTCTCCTTGCCTCCCATCGACTCACGCACCAGAGGGCAAATCTCGGCCGAACCCGCGTTGACTTCGGGGAGGACCTTGATAAGCTGGGCGGAGTCCAGAGACTTGGCCTTCGTCGCGGTAAACAGTGTCCGAATGTTGATGTTCCATTTGGTCATCAACCAGAGAAGTGACTGAACCGTGATGATGGATGCGACCCAAACGAACGTCCATTCCTGGCCTTGGATGTATGTATCATAGCGTTCAGGGGAGAGGTAGAAGGCGAAGAAGGCGGGCCAGACGATCAGAAATGGCCACACGTAGGTGTGTAGCTGGCGGGGGAGAGGATTATGGAGGGAGGCAAACTTGATCTGGGGGTCATCCACGAGTTTGGCCCTGTGCATTTGGTCAGTGAGTCGGTGGATCAACGATGATGTTGATAGTCGCAGGAAGAGGGCAACTCACATGGTGACACGCGAATGCTCACACCCTGGGGCAAACAACGGGAGATTGACAATGGAAAGGGGGAGTTCAATAGACCATAGGCGAAGACACCGGGAGCAGGTCCTCTCTGGGGTGTAGGAGCGAAAAGGGAGCAGGCGATCCGGTGATGAGGGAGGGTGTAAAAGAAGCCACCTCAACGAATGGAATTTCCTTTTCGCTGGGTTCGCCGCCTGGAAGTGAAGGTCCAGCTCTGCGCGCCTCCTATTGGCCGACCCCACGTGCCACTTTGGCAGCCACGCCGGGCGGAACCTCCAGTTTTCCCGGCCAGTCGGCCTCCTTATCAACCACTATCTACAGGCCTCTTACGACAGGCCACCAGACAACAAAGAAAGTCGATTAGTTCATGTACAGCTTCTAGAATTACACACGCACTACGCCTCGTCGGACGTCACCAGGAATGACTTGTGCACGTTCACTCCCGGAAACGACTCCTGCCGCGGGTTCAAGTCTTCCTGACTGCTGTTCCGGCTCCCTCGCGAGGTCTGAATCGTGGTGATTACACCGTGGGAATCGTCAGGGTCCAAATCAGGGCGCCAAAACTTGGTCGTAGATCGGTCCTGCCCCGATTGACGTGTTCCATTCCTGCTGGACAAGGGGACGCTTCCCGCGGTGGGCTTGACGCTGCGGGTACCTCCGTAGCTGGCCCCTCTGAACCAGCGGAACAGCGGACGAAGGGTAACGAGACTTCCGGCTGTGATTCCGAGACCAGCCTCGACGTTGGACCAGATTGAGATATCGGCCGTCGCGTCTAGAGAGACCCGGTTCGTTAGTCGATCGGGGGACACGAAAGGCAGGAGAACCCCGGCGGCACGAGAGAGGAACTCACAGAGGAATTCTGGATCTTTATAGTGGTGCAGGTATGGGATTCGGACGATCACCGCGGCACTCGCCCTGCAAGGACATCCTCGATCAGTAAAACCAGCCAGCGCGGGCGCACGGGGCAGACGAGTGGGTATCCACGTACACGCATCCTAAGCTCAGAATACCAGCCAAGGCGATCTTGGTCTTGGGGGTCATCTGCAGGTTCCACACCAGCGCAATGGGCAAGAGACCCAGGACCAAATCACACACTGTGGCGGTGACACTGTAGAGGTAGGCGATCTTGATGATGATATCGACGTCCAAGCAGGTTCCGGGCTTCGTTCGCTCCCAGAAGTGCTCGACCGGCTGGCATTGTAAGGTCAACACAAACCAGAACAACAGGCCGACGACGACGGAAAATCCGATGACCACCCAGAGAAGGATGGTGTGAGCTTTGGCGACGGTCAAACGGAGCAGGGCCAGCGCAATCGAGACTTTCGCAACGACACAGGTGAAGACATAGCTGGTCTGGCCCAGCCACCACCACTATTGTCGGCCGGTCAGAAAGGGACAAAACGGTGAACCAGCTCAGGAGACACATACAAACATTGCGGTCTTGATATGGTGGTGTTCCAGAGCCTCAAGCTTCTGTCCCAGCCCATAGCATGCGCCTGCTATTCCACATAAGGCGAACAGGATCTCCAAGGCCTGGGGAGTAGAGGGGATCACCCGGTCAGTGAACAAGGCCGATGTGACTATTCTGAAACCAGAGTAACCTACCATCGCAAACACCATGAGGGCGTCATCCCAGCCGAAGGCTCTCACGAGCCTCAGTCGCACGAAGCATCGCAGGCATACGGCGACAAACGAGAGGCACAGAAAGATCACGGTGACCACGAAGATCGATAGACTGCGACCTTCGAGGTGAACCATGTTGACATGCAAGTGGAGGCTTGATTAGATCAAGCAGGGTTCATAATAATATATAGTGGTGCCGATGACATGGTCTCCCTAGCGGAGGCAGAAGGAAATCACCATGGGAAGGGATATTATGGTTATTATGATTCTCGCCCGGGTTAGTACAACCGCCTCTGGTCAGGGTCGCTCGAAGCGGATCAGGCTCGTTTTAGGGGGCAACGAAAACCAGCGAACGAGGGCAAGAGAGTTCAGCGCTAAAAAAGCGTCTGGGTGGCCGATGACAATTTTCTACCAGATGGTTTAGTCAGTGTGGCGGGCGAGGTACCAAAGAGCCGACTGGAGCCGTACTCCAGGTGCCACTCTTTTGGCGGGTGGGGAAGCCTGGATGCGAGAAAGAGAGGCATTCAAGAAGGGCGACCCGGATCAGAGGCATCGCGCCAGGGATTCCCGTCCTGCCGCTGTTCGTGATAGGCGCGCGATGTGGGTTGACTTCGGCATTTCTGACCAGATGGCCAGGCACGCCACTCCGTGATTCTAGAAAGGGCATGTCGATATCTTGTGGCACCTGCCGGATGGCCAGGATGGATCCCTGCGTGCCCTGAGGGTTCAGGCTTGCTCGTCTGCGGGTTGCGGTCACATCCACATTCGGATGGATATGTCTCTCGACGGGGTCGGGCAGGGGCGACAGCCGCAGCGACACCACCTCACATCTCCCCGATGGACTCCTGTGGACTGGGAATCGAACCCGAAGACGACGGGAGGGGGAGAGGTCTCCGCCGTGGTACGCTTTCCAGGAATAGGAAGTGTACCACGAGAGACGGTGGATGGAGTGGGTGGGTGGTGACACGGACGTCTTGGGGGGGAAATAGTTCATCGGATCTCCGTCAGGACCAGCGGCAGACTGGGAGTCCGCGCGGAGGCGAAACCAGCCCAGCGGCCGCACCAGTCCAGAAGGGATAATGGGCCGAGGGGCTGAAGCAGACTGGTCGGCCAGCCCGGAGGATCCACGCCGCCAGTGCGGAGACCTCGGCCTCCATCAATAATAAATCGCATAATATTAATAGAGGGGAGGAGCCCGTTATGATCGAGGGGCCGTCCAGAAGACGCCCCAGTGGTAGCTATACTACTACCTAGGTACATACTCCGTGTGCACATAACATGGCAGTCTGGTACTACTACCATGCCTTAGTACTAGGTGGCAGATGTATCCGTCGTCGAAGTCCTCTACCCTCTACCACCGGACCGACGATAGAACCAAGGATATGTCTCCCCAGTGCCAATACGAAGTATCTCGGACGCGGTGGAGGATCCTGGACCCCGAGCAACTCTTAGCCCTGCTTGGTCGTATCAGCCCACTAGACTATCATCTGCCAAGAGGAATTTCCGATGGTTCACATGTGGTCGCCGCAGGGGAAACGAGACCCGTACGGAGTAGGTATCATTGGGCGTTAGAATTTTCTCTGCTTCCAACTTTTTTTTGGCTCCCTGCGCTCCACCACCGACAGCAAATCAGACACAAGAAGAAGAAGCAAAACCCTGCCAGAGACCGTGGTAGGCTGACTCAGCCATTGTCTCCGGGTCATAGGTACCTACTCTACGGAGTACTATTACCTACCTTAATACTTAAGTATTCCTTCGCCTGATCTAGAAGAACCACCAGAGTGAACCACCCTAATCACCAACGGGTAAAACAACTCGCAGGAGATCCCCGTCTGTCCTAGTTTACAGCCGCATCGCTTGCGGATCCTGAACCCGAACGAGACCACCCGAAGCGATCCTAGGATCGGCATGTTCGTCTCCGCCTCCCAATCATGTCCAAACAAGTAGGGATTGGCAAGGGCATGATGCGGTGTCTGGACCCATGCCTCGTGGCCCTCCGAT
Organism: Aspergillus olivimuriae; assembly: GCA_003719415.1. Classification (NCBI taxonomy): domain Eukaryota; kingdom Fungi; phylum Ascomycota; class Eurotiomycetes; order Eurotiales; family Aspergillaceae; genus Aspergillus; species Aspergillus olivimuriae. Next base: position 11,914 of record RHLO01001119.1, read on the forward strand.
GGCCAGGATCAGGACCTAGTTGTCTAAATCATGATTTGCATAGGGTTGTTTTGTTCCAGCCGATGGCGAGTCAGGGTCTCACCAAAGCCATTTTGTGAGAGACAAGCACAAGTCGGGTTCCTTGGCTTGTTGGTCTTGCTTTTGGCCATAGGGTGGGTGGCTTTGCTTTGTCCTTTTTTTTTTTTTTTT
>RHLO01000112.1:0-31222 GCA_003719415.1 Aspergillus olivimuriae
ACAAGATAGAATGTTTGCCGAAGTGGGGACAAGGAAAGATAAGAAACTTACTGGCGGCATCGGGGGCTGATGAAGCATCGTCGGGGGAAGTCGTCGAACCTTCTTCAGGACTGATGGGTGGGGGGGGGTCTTGTTCAGCTGGGGGAGGGTTGTTGTCCTGGGTCTTTTCCGGCGTCAGAGGATCCGAAGGAGAAGCAACAGAGTAATATGAAGATATGGAAGTATGAAGGTTATAAGATTGGTAACGAGGCTCGAAATGTTGAAAGTCCTGATACTCAAACTTGGGAAGCTGGGCATACTTCATCGGCTCCATGTTCCCCAGATTCAACCGCCGCTTCGGCGGCGGGATCGACTGACGGGGTGTTCTCTTGGTTGGAGAGTTGATTGTTGTTTACCGGGTTCCGCTTCGCGTTTTGGTTTCCCTTCTTCTTGTTCTTGTTTTTGTTTTTGGCCATGGCATCGGATCAACAGAGTGGTATTAAATATTTGGACGTGATGAGGTGGAGTGAGATGGGGAGATATAAGTTTAATTGAAGAAACTATGAACACTGCCTGCCAGGCTCCGGACAGGGGTCGTGTGGTCGGAGGGAGGAAAAGCAATGAGACGAGAAGGAATGCAGGAGAAAAACGGAACAGAATGGCAGGCGAAACAGGGAGAAATGCGGAGGGTCAGTTTTGAGTGGACGCCGATGTATGAGAGCAGTGAAAGGGCATGGAAGCACCAGCAAACGTCCGACTGTCCGCCAACACGCTCTCGAGGATCACCGCGAGGCAACGTATCGTAGTTGATTCTCTATCCAGCGGAATGGGATCACATCGCGCTGCCACTTGGGGACTTGGGCTGGAGACGTCATTGACGAACTGCCCAACGGCATGGCCTGTCATTGGGCCACGTCTCATGGGGACCAATAGTCCCGGTGGGCAACCCTAGGATGGAGGGAGGGACCTGTGCCCGCCCAGAAACCATCACTGGGACCGGAAGACGGCGACGGCGGGAACGCTGCCGTGAGCAGCAGAAGCTTGCAGTAGTCGCAACGCAGCAGCGGGGCCTCAGATGATCCAGATAGGGAAGCATCACAGTCAGGATTGGGTACAATCTGGATAGCGAGTGGGGGTGGTGCCACCCATCCGTCCAAATTAGGGCTCTTGTCTTTGCTGGCCTCCCCGGTTGGTTGGATTTCGACCATGCTTCCTGTGTGTTTTCGCCATTGCGTTGGAGCGAACGGGGGGTAAGCCCGCAGGGCAATGGCCACATTGACTGCAGTGGGAATCTTCATCATACCGCCGAGTCCGCCAGCTTCCCAGTCGCCCGACGTGGGTCAGGCCATGACGAGACCGTGGCCAGGTCAGATCCTGCCATATTCGTAGGGAGTCTGTAGTGATCTGAGTGAGCGGATCCAGGGTCTTGCCATGGAGGCATTGTCAGCGAGCGATGCACCGCGACCGATAGGAGCAAGCAGGGGGGTCAGAGTCCGGGATGTCAATTGAGCACGGCCGTGATGCTGCATCGGTCTCCAGATTGCAATTGATGGGCAGTTTCTGCCCAACGCCTGTTACGGACAGCCGCAGCAAGTTGGCTGCATCTGGCGTGGAGTTGAAACTGGGTCCCCAGCCATCCGACTAAATCGGACCAGCGCCGGAAGTACTGGAGCCACTGGGGTTCGGAGGATGGTCACGACGCCCAGTCATCAGTGGGTCTAAACAAAAATCGCCAACCTCTTGGAAAAAACCCCCATGAAGGCCGAGAGAGGAGGAGGGAAAAAGGAAAGAAAAGGGCGCCCTGGTGGATGGAGTGGGGGAAGGATGCGCGAGACGGACGACCGATGATGGAGGAGAGGCTGGCCCGATGGGGTTTAGTCCCGGTGTATTGGTGGTACCGGACGGGTGGCCCCGTCAGACCTCTCATTTCCGGGACCATGACAATACATTTCCATACCAGGTACAAAACACCCAACGTCTTCGACGGGTGCTGTTCAGGGACCAGAATGTCTGTGGGAGGAACCAACACAGGAACCTCCGGTGAAGCGACCAACCGCCAAAACCGAACCGGACAAGAAGGAGGACCAGGGGGCAAGACGATCCGTCGACGGTCCGTCGCATCCACAGCAGCAGCCAACGACAAAGTGAGGCGAGCTGCTGTTTTGGCAGTCGGTGAGTGGCTACTTGACCGCCAGGACCCATTCCCTTCCACAGAGGTCTGGAAGGGGAGACTGACTTGAAGATTTCCAGCAGACAAACATCCCGTTCGAATGTTGATCACCAAATGAAAAAAAAAAAAAAAAAAAATTCAGGGAAGCAATGGGATGAGTAGCGCACGTGTGCTGCCACCGTAGAGGGGTTGAAGATCCCCAGGATAGTATTACTCCATTCGTTGAACATGATAATCCTCCTCTATCGGGGATAACGAGGCGAACATCGTCGATCAACCCCAGCAGCTTGGTGATGCCCCCGACAAATCACATATCTACATGCGTCAGGGTCTTCATCTCTCCACTTGGGGGGAAGGGGGGGAGGACGGACGGTTTCCCAAACGCTAGAATAATGATGCTCAGACAGCTTGCACAACGTCATCAGCTGGTGATAAATCCGATGCAAGCACGATGATGTGATCCCTCCGCTTGCAAGCCCATGCCCGACGACGACTTATGCAACCCGTTCAGGAGGGTTTCTCCTGCAGTCTCCTCGGCAAATTTCCTCCACGCTCATTGGCTCGCTATGATGGTCGACCACGAGTACAGCATCTACAAACTCGCCATCACGACAATGGGACATCTCATAGACCCTCCATTCTCTACGACCTAGATCCTGTTTGCTTCCCTAGTCTCTCGCCGGGCATCACCACCACTTCAGGAGTCAAGACCGTGCAGCCAAACGGACAGCTCGGATATAAAATTGCACATGCCTAGGGGCCGCTCTGCGGTATCATGGGACGAGAGGCTCACGGCCTAAGCAGACATGTCGCCCTGTTGTGGTGGTCACACTGCCAAAATCATAATCATACATCAGAGCTACCCAAGGCGCCAGAGAAAAACATCACTGTCTACCGTAACGCCACAACGTCCAAGAAACAAGCCTGACCCATCCAACATCATCAATGGCGTAGCGCGTCCATCGTCTGCCTCCAATGTGGCCCAAACACTTTCATGATATAGAGAACAGAGCTGCTGGCGAATGCCACCAATCCAAGAATCGTGAAAAGCCATCCGTTTCCAATAGCATCAATGATCGGCGCCGTGACAAAGGATCCAACGCAAGAAAAGATGTTTCGCATGAAGTTGTTCAGCGCAACGCCAGAGGATGACTTCTTGGGCATGAACTCGGTCAACATCGTCGTCACCATGCTGAAGATCAGCATGGACCCAACTCCGAAGAACACATTGGCAATCATCTACGCGGATGGCCAAGAGGTCAGTTGGATTCTTGCCTGAGAGGGAGAATCTGACGGTGCCTGGTGCGGGAAATGGGAACGTATCGACAGTCTTGCCATTGCCACAGGCATCGCCATGTTGTACAAGGGAGGTCCAATCTGGAACATGCCTGGGGATGGGGAGGGGGAGCGAGTGACATACCGGTGCAAGCCAATAAACTCCTTTATCCGCGGTCCAGCCGTACCAGATGAGCGCAGCAGGGTAGATGGTGGCTCCGAGCCAGGCATTTTCGCGCATTCGGTCCTCAGGGCAAAATATCAGTTTGCCATCCTCGTCATACCTGTCGGCTTTTTGGGCTTCTCGCTGCATGATATTGTCCATCCACCGGCCACCAAACAAGCTGGCAGCAATATAACCCACCGAGTTAGGGATATACAGGAGGCCAACAATGAGCGTGCTGTAGTTATATGGACTACTTCCAAAGGTGTGTTCGATGCTCACGTTCAATACATAAAGGGATCCGAACGTGATGCTTGCATAGTATACCGTCAACAGGACGGGGGGATATCGTAAGTAGAGGACGATCTTCAACGGATCGAGGAATACTATCTTGAGGATTTTCAACCACTTTGCGGTGGCCCCGACCACTTGCCGCGATGAAACCCGGCTGAGGCGCTGCCCAGCCGGCTCTTGTGGCGGTTCATTCTCCATTGGAAGGGTCGGGGCCGGTTCCTTTGCGACATAGAGAGTTTCCGGGAGAGCCAAAAAGATGAAGATAAGCGTGATGCCTCCGTAGATGGCCGAGAACCATAGCGTGCTTCTCCACCCCCATCCCTGAGCGAGCGCACCACCGACAATCGGGGCGAACAGCGGCCCACACAATGGTCCCAGATAAAAGATGCTCATGGCACGTCCTCGTTCGTGGGGGTCCCAGAGATCGGCAATCGACCCAGCTCCGACTGCCTGGACTGAAGCCGACGCTCCACCGCTCAACATTCGCATCACAATGAGCATTCCTATCGAATCCGAGATCGCGCTGAGGATGTTGAAAATGGTGAAAAGGCAGAAGGAGACGAGATAGATGGTCCGACGCCCCAATCGTTCACTGAAAGATGACCACCACAGGGGGAATATGGACATACTCAACATGTACAACGAAATCGACAGATTGGTGATGGTGGTCGTCGTTTCAAGATCTTTGGATACCTGCGATAATGAGGCTGGCCGTGGGAAGATTAATGCGTATCCTTCAGAGAGCGCCGCTCCAGCGAACTGGTCCACTTACGGAAGAATATCGAGCTGCCCATGGGGGCCGTGATACCGGCTACAGCGACTATGAATGTGATGAACCATTTCTTCTTGCGAGAGTAGGTCTTTGGATTCTCGACTTCGGCGAGCAGAGTGAACTGGCCAAACAGCCCCCGGCGTTGTAGTCGTGGAACTACCACAGCGCAATCCTCTTCGGACTGAGATTGCTCGGGAAAGTCCCCATCGCTCTTCTCTACTGGCAACGCTAGGTTGGCTTCGCGGGGGGTGGAACGAGCGATGTGACTGATGTCCGACCTGTCGGAGGATGAGGATGATGACCGTCTGCCGTGTGCGTAAGTCGGTTCCGACGCCACTGGCTGCGCGAGACTCTTGTCTTCCATAGTATGCAGCGACGGGGAAGAACGGATAGAGAGTTGATAGCAATGGATATGGATATCCGTATAGCGGGTGGAAGCACGGCCCGCAGACCAGATGCCGTGATATTATTGTCCTTCTCGTCCCAAGAACGGAATCGGGCGACACCAGGTCTTTGTAGAGGGACTGGTGCTCAGCGGCCTGTTGGACATGAGGAGGAAAAGAGAGGTGGATGACGAGTTGCAGAGGGAAGAAATCCGGCAGGAATCCGCATGGGCATTCCTTCCCTGGAGCGTGATGGCGACTCAGACGGCAGGAGGAGATCTGGTTATCGAGCCCCAGGGATTCTCCCCACTTTTCTATGCCCTAAGGAAAGGCCTGTTCTCGCTTCCCAATCATGTCGTTTGCATGTCTTCGGATATTAACCCGCGTCTTCGATATCCGTCGCTAAGCTCTCGCGCCAGAAGGTCCTTAACAATCGGCAGATCGGCCATCGGTTTTGCCTTGATATCGATGGGCTTCCTGTTCTAGTCATTCGGACCTTCTTGCCTCGGACATATTGGCCTTCATCTATTCAACAGTCATCCTGTTGATTTCTGGTACTGATCGCCTGCTGTCTTTTCATCCTAGAATCCAACGTTTGGCGTCATCCGATGTGGGACTCTCTCTCTATCAGGCCTCTCACGGGGTTTCATCATCTCCTTTTCCGGAAATCGATCACAGAGATACTACCAATAGTACGCAGAACCCTTCCCCATGCTTCGAGAAACCGGGGAAGTGGGCGTGCCCAACCCCGACTCCAGTCCCACTGGAGCCCGAGGTTGCCGTCTCATCCGGGTTCCCGCTTCATCCACATTTTACCGAGGTCAAACCGGACAGCTACACACCCCGCCCAGACCAGGATAGAAGGGGGTATCAAAGAACACGTTCAGAGCCAGAACACGGGCTGGTCATATCAGAAAATCTCACTGCCTTTTGGAGAGGTACAATTGACCCCGCTCGTTGATTGACAGCCAGACGAGTTGGAAATATACTAGGACAAGTCGAAAGTACTGTATCCTCTCCAGACGAAAACAGCAGATACCTTCCTTGATAGTCCTCAGCCATGCTGCCATATTTGTAAAGCTTGTAGATTTACCTTAAGGACGTTCTAGGCACTATCATCATCCACGTCCCCAGAGCGTCCCCGAGGGGGTCCTTTGGTCCAGTGAGCATCTCAGATGCCAAGCAAGTCTGGACCCCGCCTGTCCTGCGAATACTCGATCTATACCAAAATCAAGAGCCAAACGACTAACCACTGTAATTCAATCTCTCACCTTCGGTCTAGCTTGAATGTCTTTGTGATGGCCACTGCGGCTTGGCTTCTGCCACACCCCTACAGCCGATCACTGCACTCTATCCAGTATTCTAATCAACTGACGGCCTTATCTGGCGAACGGAGGATTTACTGGTCTAAGTGGCTTTCTAAGTCGAATATACGCAGTTCTATATAGCTTCAGAGGTAGGCCCACAAGTTGGGTAGGCCCGGACATTGGTTATCAACCGAATTAAAGGTAGTAGACCAAAAGAAAAGCAAGAGACTCAATACAAAGAGTTGAAATTTCACCCAATTCATACTGAAACATTTGCTCCTACACTGCTACTAGAAGAGAAGCAATGCCCTGGAGATACCCGCGATGGAAACCTAATATTGAATCTAGCTCTCGTTGGATCTCTAGCCGGAATACAGAGCACTAGTGGATTGAAGCCTGACGGGCAGCTTCATAACAAAGCACTTGTATAATGTATGCTGACATAGAGAGTGAATATAGCTCGTGCTTGTTAACTTGCTAGCCACTGCTAGCACTTTATCATACTGAAATCTGTCCTTCCTTGCTCCTTACATCCATCACTCGTGGAAATATCAAGAAAACTCCCCAAGAATTTAGGGACAGTGGCTGTGTCTCCAGTATCTGTGATACCGGAATGAGCTCACAGGAGTAGCACTATGACCACTTTCATCTTGACCCATGGGGTAAATAATGGCCTTGTTGCCTCCGTCTCGCTGACACCAAGCTTCACCATGAATATTGACCTCGTCATGGACTGAGTCATAGCAAAACTTGTAGTTCTGGCCTCTCAATTTCAAACTGGCGCAGCCACCATCCACCCCCTTGTTGATGCCACCACTAGCAAGTAGTGTACCATCGCCATTGGCCTTGACGTGGCCGTCCCAAATTTGCATCTCGTAATTCATGAATAGACCTTCCCAGTTGCCGTGTGTGGTGAACCTGAGGGCAAAAGTACATTCTGGCTCGGCATTGACAGAGGGCATGATGGCAGCTGAGGCCATCAACACGGCGGAAAAAAGATCGGAAGCACGCATGATGTTGAGAGAGCGACTATCAAGGCGGTTAGTCAGGGTGATCGAGGCACTGAACCAAGGGATCCGCGTACAAAATTGGAAAGTCTTCGGGGGATTGTTCGCTCGGTGATCACTCCCGTCGGCTTCTTGTGGGATTTGCTGAAGATGGGAGACTGCAAAGACCCGGACGAAACGGTGCGGATTTATATGCGGTCTTGATGTGCAAACAAGTACAACACGCAGACCCTCTCTACGACGGCAATCTGTCTCTCGATCCTAAAATTAAAGTTACCGCCTCTTGGCTGCTTCTGTAGGTCTCACCTCCATTCCCCACTCGCTGAACGATCAGGATCACACTACCTGACATCCGACGAATCTGGTCGCCCATGTACTCAACATTTCCACCACCAACACATCTAGCGGCGGTATCAAGTTACATCGCCCATTGCCCCTCATCTTTGGCCCCATTTTATCGGAGAAATCCCGCAATAAGCACGCCAGTTCATCCGAGAAGGTTCTTGGTGTTCTCCGATGGAGTCGGGTCTGACTCCGTAGTCCGTACATTTGAGGACCCATTCGGCGCATCCTCCGGGGGTAAGCTGTCCAAATAGGCTTCATGGCTGGTGTAGAATAGATTAAGATTGATGAAGAACGGGCGGGGGTGGCGTCCCGAAGTATACTGAGTAGTTTGTATTGACGGGGGTCCCCTGGACCTGTCCTTGCAGAGACTCTCTAGACGCCCGGATCAGGATGGGCTCTTGGCCCTGATGCTCTGGACGAAACAGGAGCTACTGAAGATGCATGTGGGCGCTAGTTGGCGGTTTCTTTGCAGCTCTGGCCAGGTGGTCGTGGGGAGTACATCCCCACAGTCAGCCCAAAAACACATGGTATAGACCGCAGACAGTCCAACTTGGTACAGTGCCTCCCAGACATGAGACGCTTGGACTATGAACCAATTGCTTACACACGACGAAAGGGGGACTTGAGCTAACTCGTGTCGCTTCATCTTCCCTGGGACTAGCAGGGATCATGTTAGCAGAATCCACCGTGGTTGCCTTCCCTCCGACCGACATTGACCGTTCGCATCGTCATATTAGTGTGTAGAATCATCTTATCTGCCATGGTGCTCCGCAGTTCTGGTTATCTCCGACATTTGAGATGGGTTCGACAGACACCACATTAGGACCGGTCATTATTTGTGCCCATTTGGAATGAGGGATTCTATCTTCCCGTCTTATGGGTGCTTAATTATAATCAAGTAGAAGTCAATAAATTAGATTCAGATTTAGTAGCACATCTACTCTGGTGATATTGACCTTGTATGTACAAGTAGGGAAGACAAATAAATGAATAAATCAAGGCCCCAAATGAGAACTCAAGGTGTTGTTGAGGAGACCCACTCCAAATCCACAGGTCGATTTTCAAACAAATTAATTACTCCTCGTTCCATGGCCTGATTCATGAAGGGATCGGGAGTATTTAGGCTCGACCTATAGATCTCCTTTTCAGTAGTACCGGGCTGAGGGGAGTATAATAACAACGTCTGGGGATGGGTTTGATTCAGTCATGGAGATTACTGGGATCCCTGCGACATGTGAGCTCAGGGATACTGCATGTCTCCAGCTTGACGATACACTGTAAGTTCTGCATGCCCATTGACTCTTGCTTCGACAAGCCCCAGCATCTCGTAGTATATGAGTATTGATTCCTACAGGTTTCTCTTCTCACAGCCGCTGCCTGGAATATATTCCGCACCGCCGCCCAGCCTAAAGCGCTGAAAGTCGCAATCAGCTTCAATGCCAAAGATGAAAACCTCCAGGAACGACTCGAAACACATGTCCCCCGCAATTGCCTTGGAATCATGCAAATATCGATAGAAATCGTCGCAATCCATGCTGCCGTTCCAGCGCGGGAGTCGCAATGAGCGGTAGTGAGATCATCGGCGAACGAACGGCGAAGTACGGACCAGTCGGAAGAGCAGCCACCACAAACAAGTGGACTCTTATTCAATGTAGAAGAGTTAGTTGCCCCAGAGAGATCCCCATTCGGTCACAACCTTTACAATCAGTAGTCTTCTCCAAACCCCGGGCGTGCTTATAAACCCCACCGACTTACCCGGACGCAATTCTTTATCCCTCTCTTCCCTCCCGCCGAGTCTTCCACCCTGCTCCCTACTCCCACGGGGAAGAACCACCACAATGCCCATGCAACCAGTCGCACCGCAAGCCGTCGTCGAGACCATTGCTCGATATGAAGGCAACCAGGCCTTTGACGGCTGGGAGGAGCTCTGGCAAAAAGGCGCCAGCTACACTCCCTGGGACAGAGGTACCCCGCACCCCGCACTCGAGGACACCCTGCTCCAGCAGCGCGCCATGATCGGTGCGCCCACCACCACGGACGAGCAGGGCAATCGGCATCGCAAGAAAGCCTTGGTCCCGGGATGTGGGCGCGGCGTCGATGTCCTTCTCCTCGCGAGCTTCGGCTACGATGCCTATGGGCTCGAGTACAGCGCGTCGGCGGTCGAGCAGTGCAAGCAGGAGGAAGCGAAGAACGGCGGCAAATACCCTGTCCGGGATGCGGGGGTTGGTCGCGGTCAGATTGTGTTCGTGCAGGGCGATTTCTTCACGAATACCTGGTTGGAGGAGTTGGGGTTGTCGCTTCATTGCTTCGACTTGGTTTATGACTATACGGTAAGGTCCATGTTTCCTGAAACCGAGATCCTTGGGAGAATTGAGGGGGCATATCGTGGGGTGTCTATTCTTCTCGAGTCGCAGACTATATACAAAATCCATTCCACCGCTTGGGTATGTGCAGTACTTGTGCTGATATTTTCGCTTTTTTGGTAGTTCTTCTGTGCGCTTACCCCTTCGATGCGCCCGGACTGGGCTCTTCGACACTCAGAGCTGCTCGCTCCTTCGCCACGCGGCAATCTGATCTGCCTCGAGTTCCCTCGACACAAAGATCCGTCAAAACAAGGGCCACCATGGGGCGTATCATCCGATGCATACATGGAGCATCTGAGCCACCCGGGAGAGAAGATCGCGTATGATTCAAACGGTCGATGCAAGAGTGATCCTTTGAGGGAACCCAGCGAGAAGGGGTTGGAACGAGTCTGTTATCTGGAGCCTGCGCGGGCGCATGATGTGGGAAAGGATGCGGATGGTAATATCCAGGATCGAGTGTCGATATGGCGTCACCGGTAGCGGTCCCCCTGGTAGACTGGTGGACTCCAGCGATATATCCAAACGTCGCGTATCCCCATATCATCGACGACCCGATCCGAGATGCCACATCTTCTTGCATCGTTTAAGCCCATTTCGTAAGCGCGTTGTAGTGCTCGCCGAGACCGTAGGTATGTCGATAGTACGCCAGCCAGATGACTCGGCGAGCCCGTTCGGCGTCATCAAACTCCCGTGGATCACCCGATTCGACCTTCTCGATGCGCCCGTCGCCCTGTATAACATTGATCTCAACTCCATACGCCCGTGCGATCGCCTGGAGTTCCAGCTGTCCGCCCCACTCTGCCGTCAATTTGACTTTGTGGGTGTATTGATCCAACGGTTCCTCCATAAACGCTTCGAAATCGTCCTTGTGCTCCGTGATGAAATCTGCCGTCACCGCCCGGACGGCTCTGTACCCGTCGTGTTTTGGCGAAGACACGGTTTCGATGCGAGATTGGGTCGGAGGTGAGAGTGCGATTCGGCTCGGGTCGGGCTTCAATCCAAGGCCTAGTTCTTCGAGTTCGTAGGCGATGGCAGAATAGAGGCAGTGTCCGTCGGGGGTGATTTCCACCTGGGTGAGACCTAACCGTTTGAACACCCCATCCATGACGTCTTTTTCATTTCCACGGTGGTCAGTCAGTTTCGAAGCCTCTTCGGCAGCTACTTCCGCCTGAGCAGCCTGCTCCGCCGCACGTCGGGCGAGACGAGCCTTCTGGCGGTTCGGTTTCTTTTGGCGAGGCGCGGAGGGCTCTGACGGGGTGGTTATGGGAGGAGAGGATCCATTGGTCGCAGGGGTAGTTTGCGCGTTGGTCGGCTCGTCCAGTTCATCCTTGTCTTCATTATCATTGAGAGTCAGGTCCTCTAACCCATCGACGGGGTCCGGCTCGCCGTTGAGCTGGGCAATCTCTGCCTGGTGGCGTTCGGTAAGTTCTTTCTGAAGTCGGTCGCATTCCTCGTTGATTCCTCGACGGGTCTTTTTCGTCGCCGACTTCTTCTTCTGGGTGATGCGGGCTTGGAGGTCCTTTTGCTCCTTGCGGTGTTTGGCTAAGAGTTCGTCCATGTTGGACGTGGAAATGGATGTTGATTACAGGATAGGAAAGAAACACGAACACAAAATACACCACGAATGCACCCCCGTCTAATGCGATTGCTGAACGAAGATCAGGGACAAGAGCTGGAAGAAAATGATAGTCGTAAAGATCGCGCACCAGGACTGATGACGGCCGAAAGAGCCTTGCCCCGCAATGCGGACCAGTCTCCCAACGGGGAATAGCGCGGGCAGCCACTTTTGGCCCCGGGAATGCCGTTCTTCCGGCCCCGGATGCCTCGGGAGCCTCGGTATCTTCGTAGTTGTCGGCTCAGTAATCGTCGGTCGTCGGGCGTGGAGAAAGCTAAGGTATGAATAATAACTGGGTTTGTCTACGCCGGTTGCCAGTTCCTGAACTGTTTCCTCATCATCCTCCGTGATTGACTCGTCCATCCTCTCAACTCCGAAGTCAATTTAAGATTTACTGGATATCGATCGTCAGTGTTGCCGCCATGGATTCCCAGAGCCTTTTCGATGTCAAGGTGAGCATCAATGAGTCTGTCTCGATCTCCGCTGCGGTCTTTCGCGGGCTCACCGTCTACACAGGGTAAAGTGGTGCTGGTCACCGGTGGTGCGAAGGGCATTGGCCGCATGATCTCCGAGGGATATGTCGCCAACGGTGCGACCGTCTATATCTCCTCTCGCGATGCGAAGGCCTGTGAGAAGGCGTGCGCCGAGCTCAATGCCCTCGGCAAGGGCAAGGCTTACTCGATCCCGGCCAACTTCTACCAGGAAGAGGACGTCAAGAAGCTGGCGGCTGAGCTGGCCAAGCGTGAGAGCAGTAAGTGGAACTTTCTGTGTCTCCCGATAGTCCTTGGAGAGGGTGCATCTAATCCTGGCTTCTTCGTTAGAGCTTCACGTGCTTGTCAACAACTCCGGCTCCAACTGGGGTGCGCCTTACGATGAATATCCCTCCGCTGCCTGGACTCGTGTCCTGACCCTCAACCTGCACCGTGTCTTCGACCTGACCAAGCTTGTGACCCCGCTGCTTGAGAAGGCTGCCACCCCCGAAGACCCGGCTCGCATCATCAACATCGGTAGCATCGATGGACTCCGGGTGCCTTCGTTGGATACCTTTGCCTACAGTGCTAGCAAGGCTGGTCTGCACCACTTGAGCCGTCACCTTGCCAACCACCTTGGCCGCAGAAGCATCACGTACGTTGGCCCTTGTGTGTTCCTTTGCACGGGACATTTTTAAGACTAACCTCCGTGGCTATTGGTAGATCCAACTCCCTGGCGTGCGGTCCTTTCGAGAGCAAGATGATGGCCGAAACGTTGAAGACCTTTGGCGACCAGATCAAGAGTGGCATCCCGTTGGGCCGTATCGGTAATCCGCAGGATGTGGCCGGTGCTTGCCTCTTCCTGAGCAGCAAAGCCGGGTCGTATGTCAATGGAGCGACCATCCGCCTCGACGGTGGCAGCTCTATTAGCGCGAAGATGTAGATAAGGTAGGCTTGGGTGTGAATACGATACCGTGTACATATTGTGCCGCCGAAAAATAAATTTCGTTTGTCTCTCTGCGGTTACCACCGGCCATCCAAGGTCGAAGCACATGTCATCCCTGTTGTAGCCAGCAAGCAACATCTCCTTTCCCCCGCGGTGGCTCGACGGCGCATGGAGTCTTTCCCCAGTTGGGCTTGGACTGACGATGCTTCTAGACTTGCCCGTCAGGGGTTAGTGACCCCAAACTCGCTTCCGTCTTGTGGTCTCACCCTTTCCATGGAATCCTCCGGAGGAATCATGGTTTATCTCCCAAGTCCCCAAGTCAGCAACGGCCGCCAAGAAGGGATTTCTGCTGATACTACCATCCTTTTGCCTCTCGCTTCCCGTCTTCAGGGGCTTGGTTTTCAAGTTCCCAACGATGTGATCCTGTGGAGAAAACATCCTACCACGTATCTCTATTTCTGTTAATAATGTTCCGCCACTCAAATAACTCTATCGTTCGTCCCCTTAAAGCAAGAAGCATTTGCACCCTGGCCCAAGTTACAAGCGTGAACCGGCCGGGAAAGCCTCGTAGGCGTTGCCCGACCCATTTGCCCCCCAAGCCTTGTCAGCCAGCGCGAAGGAAGCTAGGCGGATGCCCAGAGAATCGGACAAGCACCGTCAATACGGGGTCCAAACGGCCTATTGGACCGCGATGGCCACAGCCGGCCTCCCGCCGCGCAGGACCGCCACTCACTTGGTGTTTAAATCCTGCTCCTCATACGCCCGCATGGTATCATGTGACGGCAGGCGTGCGGGTTAAGAGAATGCCAATGCTGTTAGCTGAAGCCATGGTTACATTCCACGATTGCTCAGGCCGTGTCGGGCGCACGCAATTTCCTCCCGTCTTATCGTAGAATACGATGGCGGCGCTCGGGTCCAGCATACCAAGACTTTCCCCTCCAACAAGAAATTTTCCTTATCTAGGAAACTGGTCGTTTTGTCCTGATAGTACTCCGGAGGAGTATGGATGCCGATGCGCCGCGTGGTCGTCTGCTGCTTGGCATTGATATGCCTCAAATGCCGCCATCTGCCGCCATCTGCCCGCTATTTAAGCGTCGCTGCAAGGAAGAGACCATCGTGCTTGAGCTGCCCCGGTGCAGGTTTTGTTGGATTGACTGTTTCCTGCTGGTTGCCTTTTTTCTTGCCCCTTGAATCTCAGTCTACTACTTCCTGCAGGAGAAGTTCACGATGGAGAAGACCAGTGAAATCACTCCTCAGTCGAGCCCGTACGAAAGTAAAGGGCAGCAGACACAACAAACGATCGAAGTGGGCGAGACCACAGAGCAAGTCCGGCGGCCATGGTGGTATTCGATCAAGGAGCCGGGCTCTGCCCTGCAGATCGTTGTCGCTGCAGTCATCGCCATTGCCATCGGTCTTGCTGTCACTGGCACGGTGGACGACATCCCCGATGCAGCGCCTACGTTGATTGAAATCCCCGGCATTCTCTGGTTGCGGGCGCTGAAGGCAGTTGGTCCGACATTCTCCCCTTGAAGCGATACCTTCCCCTTTACTGATCGACTCCTAGTCCTACCCATGATTGTGACGGCGATGATCCTTGCCATCCAACGTCTGAGAGAGATGACGGGAAGCGGACATACCATTGCCCGGTGGACAATCGGATACTATGTCCTTAGTACCCTCTTGGCCATTATCCACAGTATTCTGATGGTCTCCCTCGTATGGCGAACTTTGATGGTAGAAGCGTCGAAGGACAGTCTTGCCGTCGATGCAGATGATGAGGAAACATTTTCGGAGCGGGAGGCGGTTAATATCCCCGACGTGGTCGTTCAGGTAGACCCCCACTATTATCCAGTTGTGTTGCGATGACCTTGTCCCTGACCCTCGCAGATGTTTGAATCCTTGATCCCCGCGAATGTTGTCGATGCGCTGGCAACGAATAGCTTGCTCGCTGTCGTTGTTACCTCGGTCGTTATCGGATACACCATCGACCCACACACCTCGAAGATCCTGCTTGTGGTGCAGGAGCTGGAGAAGGTGATTATGATCATTATTCGTCGACTGATTCAGCTGGCACCGATCGGTGTCTTCTTCTTGATCTTGCCCAACATGTTCAAGCTCAACATCAAGGAGGTGGGCCAGAACCTGGGTGTTCTGATGGGAGGCACAATCTCTTCCCTGGCTATCCATCTCTTCGTGGTTCTCCCGGCCATCTTTTTCATCGTCACCCGGAGGTTCCCTTATACTTACTGGGCAAAATGTTCTTCGGCCATCGCCACGGCGTTCGGAACTGCCAGCTCGGCCGCCACACTGCCGCTGACTTTGAAGTGCGTCGAGGCGCGCGGCGTGTCCAACACCGTGTCCCATTTCACTGTGCCTCTTGGATGTCTTGTCAACATGGACGGGTACGTGTCTCACTCGTCTTCCCCTGATTGACAGCCCCCTTTGCTGATCGCTTGGCAGAACGGCCATCTACTTCCCCATGTGTATTCAGTTCCTGGCAACGACGCAGGGTATCACCTTGAATCCCACCGATTATGTCATCATCGTTCTCCTGTCGACTCTCGCCTCCATCGGCACCACGCCCATCCCGAGTTCGTCGCTCGTCCTGACGGTGATGATCGCTGGGAGCGTGAACGTGCCCTTGACTGGCATGTACGCGGTGATTGTCGCCATCGACTGGTTCCTGGATCGCTTCCGTACTTTGACCAACGTGAGCGGCGATATGTACGCTGCTGCCGTGATTGAGAAGCTCACCGGGCTGAGGGACGCCGAAAGCTATGAGGGGGGGCTGGGGAACGATCGTAGGAATGATTCCCAGGTATGAACAGCGGTGCGGGGTAGGCAGTATGAATCTTAGTTCAGAGAATCCGAAGCCACGATTATTTTTTGATTTTTTCTTTTTCTTTCTTTTATTTTGGTTCCGTTCATGAAAACCTGGGATAGGAGTTGCAGGTTGTAATCACGATTGATGCACCTCCACAGACACGAAAGGCTGGTGAGTGAGTTCACACCTCAAAAGGATTCCCGCAAGGATGGCTAAGAACCCGCGTGCTGGTAGGCGGAATCAGGTGATGTAGTCCAAACCGCAGGGGAGCCACATGCTGCGCCGCATCCAAGCGGGAGGAGCCGTGTGGAGAATTGAACCTTGAACCCTTCAGGTGGCTTGACCGTCTGTACGAGGGCCTGGGTGCCCCTTCAGTACCTCAGTAGCATGCTCTCGTTGCTTTGGAGTCCTCTTGCGCTGTGTCGCAGCACTCACTACCTGTGGCTTTGGCGACAAATTACGAGGCATTCAGGATCACAACGGAGGAACTCCCCGCTCCCAGACGGATGCAAGACCTCGTTCGGATCCATTTGATGCTGACGACGTCGGTTCCTAGATGACATGTCCACGATATGTGAAAACCTATTCTGGCGTGGAGGAGGGGGGAGAGTGGCACATCATCAATCTGTCGTAATCAGTTGGACAGAATCGGCTGTACCATCCTCATCGGGCTTGGTGGTCGACACATGAGACCCGTCCACTGGCTGTCGCGCTGGCCCATCTTGAAACACCAGAGATTGCTTTTGGCGGGGAAGGTCAATAATGAGGTCAAAGATCACTCCGATGGGAGGCAGCCGACGACCACCCTTTATAGATGGAAGAAATGCACCATCATTCTTCAGAGCGAGGCGAGACCCACCCAGAATACGGTTCCAACTTGGCTTGACACATTTCAACCGCAAATGGCCGCCGGAAACCCCTTCGTACCATAGTACCAACTGATCCGGACGAGGACGATAAACAGTACCTAGGTACCTATCTGGAACTCACGCACGAAAAGTCTGTGCGTTCGCTCAGCATGATCATCCATGAGGCCTGTTGTGTGACCTCGCGTCTCCGATGGACTGTAGAGGGTTGGCCTGTCGACGGGCTCGCCTCCCGCACGAGGGCTGCGGTGGCTGTGAACATCGGCGCACCAAAGACATTTTCTCTTCTTATCGTCTGGGCTAGATTAATCCCTCTTACTGTAGAACCGGCCGAGCAAACAAAGGCAGTCAGCCAAAATGATGCGCGTCCACCGAGGGCGATGCCCCTCGGTGCCCCCATTGGACGCGCTTAATCTATCGTCTAAATCTGGCGACCAGGTCGTCGGCCAGACTAGAAAGGCTTGATATCAAGATGCAACCCGATCCCAGGGCCTGCGAGATTTAAAGATCCAATCCACCTCGCGACCTGCACTGTCCGACCACGCACGCTCGCACGACCCCTGGCCCCCCGGTATCCCCGTACTGCAAGATCGGTGTTCCTGCAAGATCGGTGGGCACACAGGATGTCCTGGAAGCCTAGGCTAAACTTTATCACCTTGCACTATGCATACATCATCCTGCTCGGTCTGTCCGCATTGGCGGTGCTGTATCCATACGGCAATCTCAGCGCCGTCGATGCGTACTCCTTTGGTGTCAGCGCCTCCACGGAATCCGGGCTGAACACGTTGGTCTGCCGTGCCTGCAGTCTCCCCGCGCGATCACGACATGGCTGATCCTTGGATCAGTGTCGACGTCAAAGCGCTCAAAACCTACCAGCAATTGTTTATCTACTTTATACCCATCCTCGACAACCTGGGATTTATCAATATCGTTGTGGTCTGTGTGCGCTTGCGGTGGTTCCGAAAGAGACTAGACGAGATTGGTACGTTTGGCGGTCGTCCCTCGATCAGGGGAAGAAGGAGTCCAATGCTAAACCGACGCCGGTCATCAGGATTGAACAGCCTGCATGCGAGATCACGGCCTTCCGATCCAGAGGCCTTTGAAGACAGACCGAAAGATCAGCCGACAGGTCGAACCGAAGACAATGCACCTGGTGACAGCACCACGGTACATGACGACCGCTCAAAAGGATGGGTGGTCGGGAGACCGGTGTCAAGGTGATACTGACTCCGAGATCTCTGTTGGCTGTCAAAAGTAATCTCATTCTCTGGATAGTGAGAGCTCTGATAGTGCGGAAGACCAACCCACACAGCCTAGAGAGACGAACGGTCGGTCCATCTCCTTTGCCGACACACAAAAGGCGTTGTATATTCCATCACCTCTGGAACGGGATAGAGGTATGCCAAACATCTCCATTCAACTGATCGCTATGTCCAGCCTAAATCATAGATAGGGTACCCCATTGTGGAGGTTGATGACGATGCCACCACCGATGGTACGCACTATATGGCGATCCCTTCTATCGGGATCGGTCGCTAATCTGCGATCAAAGATCCTTCGGATTCGGGAATATCCCGGCCACCACCCGTCGTACTTCGAGCATCCAGAATCGGCTGTCACTGGAGAGAAGCACCTCTCGGGTGGTTTTTGAAAGACAGCCGAGCAGACCGCAAGCGCCACGAATGGTCCCGACTGTCTCGCTGTCGAAGAACTCGAATCTTCCCGGTCTTTCGTCGCAAGCAACTCTGGGTCGAAACTCCCAATTTTATAACTTGACGACTGAGGACCGCGAAAGATTGGGTGGGGTTGAATACCGCAGTTTGAAGCTCCTTCTTAAAATTGTGATTGGTAAGGATTCCCGTTCATCCTACTTCAGTATGGATGAGTTCATTCCATTTTACTCATTGCCGTACAGGATAATTTTTCGGATTGCACTTCCTGGGCATGATCTGCTTGGTCGGCTGGATTCAGTATGCGCCAGACAAATACCGCACTTATCTGGCTAGCTGTGGAGTCGACCATATCTGGTGGTAAGCACCATATTTCTGGCTGATCCAGGACACACTCAATAACTGTTTGATCAGGGGCTTCTATTCCGCTCAGACAATGACAGACAACTTGGGTAGGGTTTCCATTCTCGACTTCTCTCTAGTCCTCACTGTTAATCCTCCTAGGTTTCACCCTCACGCCTGACTCGATGGTAACCTTCCGTGATGCCACGTTCCCGATGCTCATCATGTCATTCCTCGCTTTCGCGGGCAACACCTTATATCCTTGTGTCTTGCGACTCGTCATCTGGACAATGTCCAAGTGTATCCCGACGAATTTATCGTTGAGAGAACCTCTCGAGTTCCTGCTGAAGTATCCGCGTCGGTGCTACACGCTACTCTTCCGCAGCCGACCCACCTGGATCCTCTTCTGGATCATTTGTGCGATGAATGCGGTCGACGTCATCTTGATTGTCGCTCTGGACCTCGACAACCCGGCCGTGAATGAGCTTCCACTCGGTCCCCGCATACTGGCGGCCCTCTTCCAGGCCGACTCGTCACGACACACGGGAACCTCGACGTTCAATCTGGCGGACGTCAACCCGGCTGTCCAGTTCAGCTTGTTGGTCATGATGTACATTTCAATTTTCCCCATCGCGATCAGTGTTCGTGCATCCAACACCTACGAGGAAAGCGCCCCGAGCATCTACTCGAAAGACGATGAACTCAATGAGAACAACGGCACAAAATACGTTCTAACCCATATGAGGAACCAATTGTCGTTCGATCTGTGGTAAATCTTCATTGGCCTGTTCTGCATCATCGCGAAGGAGGCCGATCGGATCATGGACCCAACAGAGTCGGTACGTCGTCCCGTTTTGACATTGATCAGTCTATGCTAACGTCCAGGTCCAGGGCTTCAATGTGTTTGCCATCTTTTCCGAGACGGTGTCTGCCTAGTGAGCTCCCTCTGTGAATGTCCGTTATGGCGCTTCATGCTGACCCACCACAGTGCCAACGTTGGCCTGAGCCTGGAGTACCCCACCGTCATGACCTCCCTCAGCGGGGAGTTATCAACTTTCAGCAAAGTCGTCATCTGTGGGATGATGATTCGAGGTCGGCATCGAGGGCTTCCCTATCAGCTTGATCGCGCGATCCTGCTCCCCAGCGAACGCCTGGTGGAGGACGACGATGTCGAGCCGCAGTCTCACGCTTTGCAGACGATACGAAGCATGACTGGGATGGACAGTCGACAGCCCAAGGTGAAACGATATCATACGAAATGATCGGCTGGGGGAGGGGGGGTGGAGTTGAACGGACTGGTGGGTATACCGTTCCGCGTTTTTCCTCGTGTGATATCAGGGGGTGCAGAGTGCTGTGGTGGAGTTTTGACGCTGATGCTTTTTAGAAATAATACTGGAAATTAGACCATACACCCCATAGACTAATGATACGGACCGCATTGCAGTCTCGAGGCCCGAGGCCATTTGCCACGGCCAAGACTTGGAGCTATCCACCATTATAGCAAAGAAAACGAGCTGCTCATCCATGACCGGTCCGAGGAGTGCTGGTCTCTTGTCTTGCAGCCGGCCCGGTCGCAGAGGGATTAATCCTGGTTCCGGTATGACCTGCATCTGATTGATGATAATATTACCGATTCCCTGAACCAGCGGACAACATAGTTTCCCAGGATGCGCCAAGGCCTTGGCGTCGTATTGATGGCGCCCATGGGGGCGAACCACCCCGAGCCTCGTGGCTTATTGGCACTCTGTGGAGAAGGTCCACATCGGTCCATCTATGCGACAAGATTGCGCCCCGAGGGTTCAGTCCGACCCCCAGAAACAGCCAAGAACCGCTCATATCTGGTACGTAATATAGCAGCATCGCGATAGAATGGCCCCCGCAGCTGTATCAGGGAGGATCACGCGTGTCCCCATTCGAGTACCGCGGCGTGATAGCACAGGGTCCCAATCCAATGAACGCCATCGGACGCCCATCCAACGCCTACGGGATTCCTGCGGGGTGTAACGTATGACTTAGGGCTACCGTTTAATCTCCTATCACTGAGACTCCATGCTTGGCTGGTCGCGACGGACCAAGGAGTCGCGCTGTCGGCGACCACCCAGCATGCGCAGAGGGGAGACGGCCGGGGACGGTGACCGGTCATTATTCAGGGGCTCGTATATATAGCAATCCAGGGTCCGGCGTGCCTGGGGAAGGGAGGACGGTGATCCTACTACGATCAGACCTCATTGCTTCCTGTCCTTTTGCCAACCCCCTGCCCTATGTCGCCCCCCTTTTCGAACCTTCGTCATGGACAAAATTAAGCGTCTTTACAACATCCTGGCCCCCAAGGCCAACACGGAGGAAGGCCGCGATGTATGGCCATCGCGAGCGTCCTTCGTGCTCGCGGCCATGGGTGGTGCCGTCGGCTTGGGAAACATTCTCCGCTACCCATCCGTCGTCTTCCCCAACAATGGCCTGCAATGGTTCATTCCGTACCTGATCTCGCTCATTTTCCTCGCCATCCCGCCGCTCATCCTCGAAATCTGTCTGGGACAAGCCTCGCGAGCCGGCGGTGTCGTGGCCTTCCACCACGTTAGCAAGCGCGCCAAGGGTGTCGGCTTGGGCACGATCCTGACGGGTTACATGGTGGCGACGTACTACGTGACCATCCTCAGCTGGGCTATGATCTACTTCCGCAATGCCTTCATCAGCCCGTTGCCCTGGACCGGCCGGGGCGAGGAGTTCTATATGGACGATGTGATTGCCAACACGGGCCCGATCCCCGGGACCTACAGCGAGGATGGCAAGACGGTGACCAGCTATGCATCGTACCCGGCCGTCGGCCTGATCGGCGAGACGGTGGGCTGGTGTGCCTTTATCTGGTTTGTTGTGTACTTGTGTATCTTCCGGGGCGTGGGTCTGACCGGCCGCGTGGTGTATATCACCATGGGCCTGCCCATTGTGATTGTGATCATCCTTCTTGGCCGCGGTGTCTCGCTCGACCATGCCATCGACGGCGTTCGGATGTACATGGGCCACTGGGATGGCTCCAAGCTGGCCAGTGGTACCATCTGGCAGGCGGCGGCGGGTCAGATCTTCTTCTCCACGGGCGTCGGCTTCGGGTACTTCACTGCCTTTGCGTCGTATAATTCCAAGTTCGCCAACGCCGTCCAGGACGCCCTCATCATCGCGGTGAGCAATTCGCTGTTTGAGTTCGTCGCCGGCTTCGCCGTCTTTGGCGTCATCGGCTACCTCGGTCTGAAGCCCGGGGATGTGCAACTGAGCACGTTCACTGTCGGGTTTTTGACCTACCCATCGGCCGTCGTCGAGATGCCCGGGGCCAATTTCTGGGCCGTCATCTTCTTCGTCGCCCTGGTCCTGGTCGGGATCAGTTCCTCGTTCGCTCTTGTCGAGTCGTTGGTGACCCTCATCGCGGACACGGCGTGGGGGTCCCGAATCTCTCGCCCCCTCCTCTGCACCGGCGTCATTACCGTTTCCTTCCTGCTCTCGCTCATCTACTGCACCGAGTTCGGCCTGTACATCTTGGACGCCGTGGATGGCTGGCTGAACAACCTCTCCCTGCTCTTCATCGTGTGGGCCGAGTGTGTCTCCTCGAGTACCCTGTACCGCTACCAGGAAGTGCTCGGCCAGGTTGGTCCGCTGTCTTTTGCCGTCTACAACTTTGGCTATTACGGTGGGACGATCTTCGGCATTGCCCTCGCCCATGCCGTCAGCCCGGAGGCTGGTGCTGGACTTGGATTCGGTCTGTTCGTCGCCGGTGCCGTCGTGTCCGTCTTGGTCGCGCGGACCCCCGACTGTCCAGCGCCCGGTTTCTGGGGGAAGAACGCCTGGCTGAGCCGTTTCTGGTGGGTGGCTTTCTACTCTGTAAGTCTCAAGTCTGCAACTTTTTCTTTTTCTTCGTCTTCGCCCCTCTCTCTACTCGTGACGCATGGAAACACATACTGACCGTCTCCCCATGTAGGGCCATCAACTCATGCGTGATCTGAACGTCGTAATCGCCACCGGAAAGAACTGGGGAATCCCCAACTACTGGAGCGTCATTCTCCGTTACATCTCTGCGCCGATTCTCGCCGTCATTGTATCCTTCTCGTACCCGTCCTTCTACAAAGTCCGCAGTGACCCGATCCAGATCTTCGGCTTCACTATCGCCCACATCATCGTCCTCATCGTGGTTCTGGGACTGTTTGTCCCGTCGATCTTCGATCCGATGTTGCCTCCCGAGCGCCGCCATATGCCGGAGCCAGTCTATGCTCCTGGAGTCACCCTTCCCCTCGTGGCGAATGGAGAGGGTATGGAGACTGCGCCGGAGCAGCAATATGGGGTGAAGGTGGAGAAGGAGGCCGATATGAGCCGGTAATAGATATCAAATGGGCTTGTGTGTACTGTAGAGTATGGAGTATTTGGGAATCCAATCATCCAAGGTGTTTAATATCATCGGAGTGTGCATGTGTAGTGTCGGGAATTTGTGTAGTGGGCGATAGGGCCTGAGGATCCAAAATATATATGGAAGGGCTCGGATGGTCAACCATTGGCAGCCTTCATGGAATTTGGTTTTGAAGTGGGAGATATCAACCTTGACTCCGATGTCCATCTCTCTATCTCCTGCTACTATACTTCACCCCATGACCCTAATCCATGTGACGGCCTGATGCCTCAGGCTTCTCGGGGCGGAAGTACCTCTCCCCGCCCAGCCCAACCGGTTGACGTTTTCTCGGTCAGAATCGTCCAGAAATCCAAGTCTGATGTCCCCACTTACATCATCGCCAACATCATACCCTTCAATTCCCTCTGAAGGTCGGCATGCGACAGCACCGCACACGATGGCCTCGCAGTCACCGAGGGGCGTTCATTCTTGGGAGAGGTTGACCGCGACCCATTGGTTGCTGCGGACACAGCCAGAGCCGCCGGTTCCCAATAATGAGACCGATTCATACACCGCTACCTGGGGGGGTTTTAGCTTCGCCCGGAAGTGACGTCGCCCAATCCCGTGGGGACCCAACGTCCTATCTCTGGTTCCGCAGAGCTCGCCTTCACCACTCTTCGACCATCCTCGTCGGCTTCCTGTCCTACACCACTCCCAGATCGCTGCTACATAGCACAACCCGGCTCTCACCGTTGACCAACGCCGTGCGTGAGCCCTCTGAAATCCTTGACACGACGCCACCAAGGCACCGCCATCCCCGATTGGCCTGGCGCACATTGCATCGATCCAGCCATCATCCCAGCGCGGACCGCCCTCCACCGGGTGTCCCTCGATTGTCTTTTGCCCCTTCCTGCCAGACTCCCGGCCTATCCCCGTCCTCAACCGCCATACGATGAGCTCGTCAAATGCCCAGCACAAACGGACTGGCTCGCTCGATCCCCTCTCCCACCCCGATGTCTACTACGGGGATGACGAGGCCCTTGCCCGTATTAAGGGCCGCCGACGGGCCTTTTCCTCGGTAAGCTACGACTGGTCTGATGTGTCTGGCATGTGCTGACCCCTGGGGATCCCTGTGCAACAGACTCTCAAATCCTTCAATCGCCAGGAGATCCAGGACATCCTCGGTGGTGCCCCCGCACGGAGAGGCAGTCACGGTGCGCATGGCCCTCCCCAGCATCTTCTCACCCCGGTCACCCATAAGGCTAATGATCCTGCGCACGTGGGACAACAGATGAGGTACCTGCGCAGCCTCGGAAGTTTCTCATTGACGTGAAGGAGACGCTAGCGGCGCTCCTGGAACGAGAGGATACCGACAGGAATATGCAGATCACCATTGAGGATGTCGGCCCCAAGGTGCGTCGTCGTGCAGCCGGCGTCGATCGTGATGCCCGTTTGATTCTGTCGCTCGGGGACAACTGCTAATGCATGTCTCGCAGGTCCTGTCCGTTGGGACGGATGCATCATCGGGATACAACAAGTTCGACGTCCGCGGAACATACATGCTCTCCAACCTCTTGCAGGAGCTGACCATCGCTCAAGACTACGGTCGAAAGGTGATTGTCTTGGACGAAGCGCGTCTGAGTGAGAACCCGGTCGCGCGCCTTTCCCGATTGATTAAAAACTCGTTCTGGGTGGCCCTCACGCGTCGCATTGACGGCTCCAACATCGAGGTGGCTGGTCGCGACCCGAAGGATTGGACCGATGACCCACGCCCCCGGATCTATATCCCGCCCGGGGCCGAGGAGCAGCTGGAATACTACCGGGGCATCGCAGAGGCCCACCCGGAGCTTCGATTGGACGTGCAGGTCTTGGACTCGAATATCACCCCGCAGTATGTGACCAATCTCAACAGCAAGCCGGGGCTCCTCGCGTTAGCGATGGAGAAGAAATTCAATGAATCTACCCAGAAGATTGAATACTCTGGTGTGCCATTCGTCGTGCCGGGGGGTCGGTTCAACGAATTGTATGGGTGGGATAGCTATATGGAGTCGCTGGGCTTGCTGGTCAGCAATCGAGTTGATCTCGCCAAGGCAATGGTGGTCAACTTCTGTTTCTGTATCAAGCACTATGGCAAGATTCTCAATGCCAACCGGTCGTACTACCTGCTGCGGTCCCAGCCTCCCTTCCTAACCGACATGGCCTTGCGCGTGTACGAGCGCATCAAGAACGAGCCGGATGCCCTCGAGTTCCTCCGCAATGCGACCCTGGCGGCCATCAAAGAATACTACAGTGTGTGGACGGCAGAGCCGCGTTACGATCCGGTGTCGGGCCTGTCCCGCTATCACCCCGAGGGTTTTGGTGTGCCTCCGGAGACTGAACCGACCCATTTCCTCCATATCCTCACCCCGTATGCCGAGAAGCACGGCATGACCTTTGAAGAGTTCGTCCAGGCATACAACAACGGCCAAGTGAAGGAACCCGAGTTGGACGAGTACTTCATGCACGACCGGGCCGTTCGAGAATCCGGCCATGATACCAGCTACCGTTTGGAGAAGGTCTGCGGCAACATCGCCACGGTCGACTTGAACTCGCTTCTCTTCAAGTACGAAGTTGATATTGCCCGAGTCATTCGGACTTATTTCAAAGATCGAATGGAGATCCCCCCGGAGTTCCGCACGCCCGCGAGCAAAGATTTCACGACCGAGTCGTCGTCCGTGTGGGATCGACGCGCGCGCCGGCGCAAGATGCGGATGGACACGTACATGTGGGATGCCCAGCGGGGCATGTACTTCGACTATGACACGGTCAAACAGGAGCGAACGTACTACGAGAGCGCGACGACGTTCTGGGCGATGTGGGCTGGCCTGGCCACCCCGGGACAAGCGAGTGAGATGGTGCAGAAGGCGTTGCCTCGCTTCGAAGCCTTTGGTGGCCTCGTCTCGGGGACGGAAGAGTCCCGCGGCGTGGTCGGCTTGGATCGACCCAACCGACAGTGGGATTACCCGTACGGATGGGCGCCGCAGCAAATGCTGGCCTGGACGGGGTTCCTGCGATACGGATATCAGGAGGAAGCGGAACGACTGGCGTATAAGTGGTTGTATATGATCACGAAGGCGTTTGTCGATTTCAACGGCGTGGTGGTGGAGAAATACGACGTCACCCGGCCGATCGACCCCCATCGGGTGGATGCCGAGTATGGCAACCAGGGCGTGGACTTCAAGGGCGCTCCCCGGGAAGGGTATGTTTTCTATCTATTGCTGTTGCGGCCCTCTTTCGGCCCAGGATGCCTGCCGCCGAAGTGCCTACCTAGTACTGACGTGACCGTTTCCAGGTTTGGCTGGGTCAATGCCAGTTTCGTGTACGGATTGGAGATCCTGAACGCGCACCAGCGACGCGCCCTCGGCACCATCACCCCCTACGATACCTACAACAAAGCGGTGGCTGCTCAGGACGATCTTTAGATTCAGTCTTTAGATTCCCGGGAGGGAACGATCCCCCTTTTTGGCTCTATATCCTGTTTAGTTTTGGTAGCATTGCATCTGATATAGTCGCGTGTGTTCCGTGTCTGGCCTGATGGCGAGTGCTGTGTGTATCTTGGCTTGGGCTTGCTGGTTGTGCTGATGGTGTGAAGTAGGTAGTCACTCGTAGTGAAGCCCCACTGGGATACATGAATGAGGGTCATTTCTCTTTTGAATCATTGTACGTTTGGGGATGACTCAACGAGGACGAAAAGCGGGTCAGCGACGAGCCCAGCGGGCGACCCAGGTACCGAGGCTGTCGATATCTGGACCTCTGGGGACATGATTCGTAGGGAGTAGACTCGCTAGAGCCCCGAATGGCGGTGTTTAGTGGGGGATCGTGCTGCGAGGGATTTGTTGGCCGGGGGGATATTGATCTGGAGGGCTGGTCGTTGCCCCGGAGTAATCTACTATGTGTCTACCTGGATCGGCGGGATGTTTAGGAAGGGCAGGACGCTAGGGAGGAGGGATAATCTGCATCTTTTCGTCCGCCTCTTTCGCACACCCGATCTGCTGGCGGCTCTTCCCATGCGTTCGGTGCTGCTGTCTACAGTCCTCGTGCTGGCTCTCCAGCCCGACGATCTCTCCCCGCCGTTCCTCCGGCGTCGTAGGAGTATTTAGGTCGGGAGCTGGGACAGGCACCGACCTCTGCAGCGCGCATTATTATTTAATATTATTAGATGAAAGGTCGTCAAGCTGGACGGGCAGACATGTGAAGATGGGAATCTTATCGCGATAGGACCGACCTCCCTGTTCGAGCCAGACGGTCGATCTCGATTCTGCTCCGACCACGCATGGTGAGTGGAGGAGCGTCCCGAGATGGGGCTCCTGAAACTCCCGACTGGATTCTCGTGCGTTTCACTGCAGGTGCCAGCCGGGCGCCGGTGATTGGCCCCCCGTCGGAGATGCCGAGGTTCTTTCCCTCCTGGGCATGGTGGCGGTACCGTCACGGCGGGACACGGACGACGCCTGGCCACGCGGGCAGAGAGCGCCCAGACGGTGTTGGGCACGGTATGGTATGGTATGGCGACACATGGGCGCTGCAGAGAGTCGACGTCATCGCTACCAGTCCCTCTGTTGCTGCACCTCGGACTACACCATAGTACAAACCACTGGCGGGAGGACGGGGGACAGGATGGCGCACAGGGAACACGGTGGATTGAGAGGACGTGGGAATGGCCATCCTCCGCCGATGGAACGGTCTCCCCCCGTTTCCCCAGAGCCCTCAGCGCGCGTCTGGTGGCAAGACCGAAGGCTGGTCCTTTAGACCGAGGATCTTCCCCAGGTCTCGATTCCACTCTCCCGAATGCGGTCGTCGGAACCGTGGCTTGTGACTTGACATCACGGGGAACCTAAACACGGTGGCCCCCCGAAATTCCCTTCATGCTGCGTGTCTGGTCCGTGGGTTTCTCCCCCCGGTGGTCGTGCTGATGTGCCGACGGATCGCTGATGCCCTGCTGGTCCCGCTGAGCCGAGCCTTAACCGACCACACGGCGGACTCTGACGCATGTCGCCATGGCACATCCCAGATCCCAAAACATTCTTAAGGCCCCGGGACTGCTGGCTTTTCATGTGGACTCTCGGTTCTTTGCTCCTCCGAATTTGAATTCTCGCTTGCCTGTCTTCCGATCTTCTTCCCTCGGGACCCCCGTGCGCATCTTCTTCTCTCGCGCGTAGTCCTCTCTTGCATTAGACAATCGATCGAAACTATATCCCCTCCATCACCCTTTTCCTTGTGGCATTCTTGCACCATGGGTCTCTTCGAAGACGAGGATAGACAATTCCAGCAGGAGGTTGCGGCCGTCCAGGCCTGGTGGAAAGATGACCGCTGGCGATACACCAAGCGTCCCTACACGGCGGACCAGATCGTCGCGAAGCGTGGCAACCTCAAGATCGACTACCCCTCCAATGTGCAGAGCAAGAAGCTCTGGAAGATCCTCGAGAGCAACTTCCAGGTAAGTCCATCGGACGTCGCGATCCCACCCGCTGATGGAGATCCTGACTCACCGGTCCGTGCACTATAGCAAAAAGTGGCCAGCTTCACCTATGGCTGTCTGGAGCCCACGATGATCACCCAGATGGCCAAGTACCTCGACACCATCTACGTCTCCGGCTGGCAGAGCTCCTCCACCGCCTCCTCCACGGACGAGCCCTCCCCCGATCTGGCGGACTACCCGATGGTAAGCGGTTCCGGGCCCCCCATCACAGGCCGTTGGTCCCCTCCCGGACCACAACCGAGGCTAATCATCCGCTTTCTAGAACACCGTCCCCAACAAGGTCAACCAACTCTTCCTGGCACAGCTCTTCCATGACCGGAAACAGCGCGAGGAGCGCGTGACAACCCCCAAGGAGCAGCGGGGCAATGTGGCCAACGTTGACTACCTTCGTCCCATCATTGCGGATGCGGATACCGGTCACGGTGGCCTGACCGCCGTTATGAAGCTGACCAAGCTGTTCATCGAGCGTGGTGCCGCCGGCATTCACATTGAGGACCAGGCCCCGGGCACCAAGAAGTGTGGCCACATGGCCGGCAAGGTCCTCGTGCCGATCAGCGAACACATCAACCGCCTGGTGGCCATCCGTGCCCAGGCCGATATCATGGGTAGGTCTGCTGCGAGGGACATTGGTCCTCGTGTGGCCCCAGGATCAAAATCACGATCATGGCTAATACGTGTGCTCCAGGAACCGACCTCCTCGCCATTGCGCGCACGGACTCGGAAGCCGCCACGCTCATCACCTCCACCATCGATTATCGCGACCACGGCTTCATCGTGGGCGCCACCAACCCCAACCTGCAGCCCCTGAACGACCTCATGGTCGCGGCCGAACAGGCCGGCAAGAACGGCGCTGAGCTGCAGGCCATTGAAGACCAATGGGTGGCCCAGGCGGGCCTGAAGCTGTTCAACGACGCCGTCATCGAGGTCATCAACAAGAGCGGCCTGGCCAACAAGCAGGCCGTCATCGACCAGTACCTTAAGGATGTCAAGGGCAAGAGCAACTCCGAGGCACGTGCCATCGCCAAGGGCATCACTGGCGTCGACGTTTACTGGAACTGGGATGCGCCCCGCACCCGGGAGGGCTTCTACCGCTACCAGGGTGGCACGCAGTGCGCCATCAACCGCGCCATTGCATACGCACCTTTCGCGGATCTGATCTGGATGGAGAGCAAGCTCCCCGACTATGCGCAGGCGAAGGAGTTTGCCGACGGTGTGCACGCCGTGTGGCCCGAGCAAAAGTGAGCCCCCCTTCGCTCCGTTTGTTTGTTTGTTTCCAGCTTGAGAATGCGGACTAACCAAATCCTAGGCTCTCGTACAACCTGTCGCCCTCGTTCAACTGGAAGAAGGCGATGCCCCGTGACGAGCAGGAGACGTACATCAAGCGGCTGGGTGCGCTGGGATACTGCTGGCAGTTCATCACCCTGGCCGGTCTGCACACGACGGCGCTGATCTCGGACACCTTTGCCAAGGCGTACGCGAAGCACGGTATGCGGGCGTATGGCGAGCTGGTGCAGGAGCCTGAGATGGCCAACGGCGTGGACGTGGTGACGCATCAGAAGTGGAGTGGTGCCAACTATGTGGACAACCTCTTGAAGATGGTGACCGGTGGTGTGAGCAGCACGGCGGCGATGGGCAAGGGTGTGACGGAAGACCAGTTCAAGCACTGATCTGGTGATGGTAGATTGTGGTTTTGGTTTTTCTTTCGTGTTTCCTTGGTTGTTTGGTGATTTTCTCTGACCTAGTACCCCTGCGTCTGGCATTTGCTTGGGAGCTGCATTGTATGAATTGAATGGGAACCGGTGGGAGAAAAGAAATTGTTGACATTCCTGACATTCCTCACATTCCTGACTTTGTGACATGTATCTTGCGTAGAGTGGTCGTCTCGAGGTGTCTCCGCGATATACAGGGCAGCGTCGGCGTAGGTCTATATACCTGCGGAGTATATACTCGGTACATCGGAGGGTTGGGACAAATGGAGAACTGCTTGCGAGGATCGGCAGACCAGAACGCCGTCGATCGCGGCCACTAACCCCACTGTGGCCCTCGATCCGGTCCCTGACTGGCTGGCCGGGGCCCACCCCGCGCCAGTGGATTCGTCGAAGCTCCCACGCCGGGCTTTGACAGGAAAGCTCAGCGAAAGCCGCGGTTCTCCAACAGAGAGGGGGAAAGCCTGTCCGGCACGTGGCCGAGCTTCTTATATCCTTTGCCCGCGACACTCATTATTCGCCTCTCCTCACACCCCCTCGGTCCTCGTCTCTCTCTCTCTCTCTATTTCTCTTTCTCTTTCTCTCTTGGTGGTTTCACATCGCTCCCTTCATCGCGTCTTGTCTCCCCCCTGTGTCTCTGGCCCGTCCCCACCGTCCACCTCCACCATGGGTACCACCGAGATCCCCCCCCTGCAATTTACGCCCATCGAAGAGATCCAGGGCCGCGTCGCCACCCTGCGTCAGACCTTCTTCGAGCACAAAACCCGCGACATCGAGTTCCGTCTCGTCCAGCTGCGTAAACTCTACTGGGCGTGAGTCCCTCTCCCCCCTCCCTCCATCGCCC